>JACJUY010004664.1:42653-96776 GCA_014220935.1 Platorchestia sp. MABIK
GATCTGCTTCTTACATTTGATTGGCGTAAAATTGACTCGAATCACATTCACTGACTTCATAATCGCCTACAATATTGTGTTAAACTATGTTCGCTTCAGTTTCTCCATTATATCGTTACAATCTGAGTGCCAAATTAAACAATACATTTATGGGAAGCTCTGACTCCATTTTATATAATTTCCTCTTTGAAGGAGTGTACCTCCTCGATAACCAAGCTTACGCATACACCTTTTTGAACCATTATCTGAAGCCCTTGTGTGAAATGTCCCGTTATCATTTTCATTTTGTGCACGAATGCTGAGACGCTTTTTGACGAAGAAGAATTCTATACAAGATTCCATCTTTCTCAGAAAGTAAGGCAAGTATATTATTGTTGCAGTCATTCGAAATTAACAGGATGAGGGCGGGCTAACAAATTTTCTATGGATTGACATTTTTGATAACAGGCATCACACATGAAATCTCACAGTTTTTGTCAATATTCGTACGAAGAATTTCTATGTATATGCACGTACCAACTGAGGTTCGATTTGTTCGGTGCGCTACGATAGTGCAACCTAGCTGTCCTGTTTATTATGACGATTATTCTAGGGCGCGAACCTTGTTTTCCTCACGAACATTTCGCTAGTTATGGTTGAAAATTTAAGGTCGGCTTGAACTACAGGTTCGTGAAGTATTTTTGAATGACGAAGAGAAATCTGGTACCCTGATGACTAGAGTTTCCGAACATGCTGGGCGTAGTTGCAGAACTGGTCTTCCTCTTGGGTCCCCTCCACTGTCCTCTGTTAGATCTCATGCAGAACAGTGCAATGTTCCGGTCTCCCTAAATGATTTTAAAATCTTGGCCGGTACCTCATACAGAACAGATCTGCGCCTTCTTGAATCTTTGCATATTTACAAAAAGAAACCTGTACTGAATGACACCCAAAGTGCTTTCCCACTTCATGTTGCCAATACCAAATTCAGCTGCTCAGTTCTTCCTCTTATATTTTTTACCGTTGTTCTTGTTTTTTCAAAGTATTGATTTTTATAGATACTTCTTTAGAGTATTAATTCTTCCTCTTTTGGTTCCGTTTTAAAGATTTTTTGTTGCTGAAGATGGACAGTTTGTCCGGAACGTGCAGTTTTATTTGATCATTTTTAGTACAAATAACTATACGTGTAGCGATTTTCGCTCTGATTTTTATTCTTAAGCTTAGAAGCATCAATGCTGGAGTTATTTTAGAAATCTGGTATATGTGTTCATGAATGGGGACACTCACAAGCCCTTCCCAACCGATGTCGCAGTTGCCTACAACGTCGTAAAGGACCTGCAAAATGAGCTCTGTGTAAATTGTGCGCGAATTCACTTGTCATAAAATGGAACTTCTTGATCATTGGAATTTTTCAATACGTCCTGTAAGTAGCTCCAAAAATTCATTTAAAACCCCCCGAAAAAATTGGCATCCGATCATCTTATAAATTTGAACCAGTGATTCTGATCTCAGTTGAAATAAAAAGCTTATTTAGATTTTATGAAAATGATGACTTGTATATTAAAATGGAAGAAAAAGTCACTTAGGATGAGCCAGATAATAGGATGGAAGATAGATTTCAGTGACCACAATGTACGGATGTGAATTAGTACGGTTGATGAAGTCCAATTAAAAAACTTTTTTAAAGGAAGGTAGTCGGAGTTAAAAACCAAAAATTAACAGAAGGGAATGATGGAAACATTCAACATGATCGAAATGCTTTCTCAAATCATTCATGTATCCTTGATAAAACGCAATGAGACACAATAGACAACTATCGAAAAAGTACCCTGAGTTTTCCTCTTAAACGAAAATTTATTGAAAAAATTTGTGAAATTCAGTTCATGGCTGTCCATGACAAATTTTTATCCAACATGATTTGTTGCTTTGAGCCTTATTGATAGAGATAAAGTGGTGTTGACACCTTTCCAGCATAAACATGAGAGGAGAGGCAAATACTGTGCCAGCAGAGGTTGACATTTTACCTCAACGCTCCTGTCCATAAAAGATGATTGTTATTTTCATAGAAAAAAACTTGAGTTGAAGACTTGTTTTGAGGAAGTTTGAGTGTGTAACGGCTGAGAGATGAATAAGCTAGCATTTCGTCAGTACTTTTTTTATCGAAAGGCCAAATATCTCACCAAATAACTACGCAGAGACTTAAAATTGGCTCTGAACTGCAGCTTCAGTTATAGAGCCTGTTCTCTCAAAAGTAATACAGGGTGCGTAAGTATCTCAGGACACTTATATTTTTGTAACGTAAATTAACCCGATAATGATTGGTGTATTTCTCATTTCAGAAGATCCCATGTGCGATACTACTATAACTAATCAAATGAAAAGACACCCTGTAATGGTGTCTATAAAAGCGAACCCCAGAAATTTAGAAATTGCAAGATTTTTAAAAGTCGTCATTTCTTTCATTTGCATTGTTAGAAAGGAGCTGAACTAAAACAATGGAGATGAATTGCCACGAACAGGAGAAAACAGCATTGCTAACGCTCTGACTAACTCACAACACGACGTTTCCAGTAACAGTGATAGTTTCGGTGCTGTTAGCAGTGAAAGGCACATCACGCCTCGTCATTTTTCCACAGGACATCAGAATCAATGCAACTATCATTGTTAAGCCTTGGATAGACAGCGTCACCAATGCAAGGGCCCTTGTCTTCCAACAAGATTTGGCTCCATCCCATAAAACTCTCAAAACACAGAGTTGGATGGTCGAAAATTTTGGCCTCCTAACTCACCAGACCTCAGTCCTTTGGAATATCACGTGTGGAGTGTCGTTAAAAAGGAAGCCAATAAGCATCCCCATAACATCAAATACTCTCTGAAGGATGCAATAGCCCGAATAATGGAGAACACAAACAAATACCCCCTGATCAAAGCTTGCAGTCGCTGTCGGACTCGAATTGAGTCGGTGATAGACGCCCAAGGAGGATATATAGAATTAAACGATGGTAAATATCATGTTTATTTGTTGTGTTACTAGAAATTGAAAGTTGCAACGATTAACAGGTTCATTTACTATTTTTCTAAAAGTGCGTAGGAGGTGGTCAGATACCTTACGCACGCTGTATATGTATAGTTTTGATCGTAGTTCGGTACATGCATAGTTTTGGTTTTTGGTCCACTGCTGTGGCCGTCAATTTCTCACATGCCCACTCAAGGTTATTTTTATCATAACGCCTCATCAGCTCTTGAGGGTCTCTTTTTCCAAAACTAGAATTATGTTATTTCAGGTATCAGTTCATTGAAATCCTCATTGTGAGTGGACGCCAGTTTCTACCAAGAAAATTCCGAAAAGAAGGATATAAATGAATTACTTATTTCATCATGCGTGACGACCGTATTAATATAGCCTATTTCCTATGCAGTAATTTGTTCGTACGCATTCAATTTCGTCAATCATATATCATGATTACTATCTCATTTCTCTGCACGATTACAAGTGCTTCATTACACTCGCCCTAAAGGCTTACGAGTTTTGCTCGCGATTCTTTAGTGTAACGCACAATTTCAACGGACGAAATATTGCGATTTGAAAAGCAAAGTGTTATGACTCTTAGTAAATTAGATACATTCAACACTTTGAAAAATTTTTGATTCCAGCTATCATTTAGAACTATTTCAAACTTTTCATTCTATATAAATTTCTTAGTATCGATTTACGAAAGCGTAAGCTCCTCACGGGCCATCGTGTACGTATATACGTGCTTACTAGCCTACAGGCTTCTTATACTCGTGTTCATGCACTCGTGCCTACTGATATTCGGACGTACTTGAGAGCGTAATAACATCCGCACGAACGTACTCACGTACATACGTGCTTACTCGAGTGCGTACATATTTACTTAATCGTGTAGAAGCCGCATACATTATGACTGTATGCAGGCATTCCTCCACCCGTGCGCTATATCCTGAGCATCAAAGGTAAACTTCATCTCAAATCAAACCGCTTCGTGATCAATTTTTCATATATTATCAATTAAAATAATACTGGGGTAATTGTGGGTTCTCAGTCGCCACTTGTCTAGGGTAAAAAGTGTTTTTTAGGGATAAAAGTGAAAAAATGTAATTGTTTTATGAATATTGAATAAAAATACTGTTCAATATGAATGGATTTTTCATGTGAGAAGTTAGCCTTGATGATTTATATTTATTTATAATGCAATTTATCTACTTTCCACATATATAATGAATCTCTGGGACCTTCCTCTTCAGTTCTTTGAAGGTCCCGGAGATTCATTTTGGCCTGAAGCCAAACCAAAATTGAAAATGATGAATAATAGTTTAATTAGGCTTAATTAACTTAACCTAACCTTAACATCAAAATGAAACCATAAAATAATAGTGGTGACAGATAACCCACAAGTACCAATAGTGGTCTGCATCGGAAACATTCGTAACATCCGTTGAAGACTTAATGAAGCAGCCAAATTTCGGGAACAAAGGTTCATCATTCGTCCATAATCGTAGAGTGCAGACTAAAATCTGACAATACTGTTGTGCCCCCTGTAAAAATCACTCGTTTAAATTTCAAAATAGCAGCTCGAGGAGTTATGTCGTGGCTATAACGGTTGGACTGCTGTGAATGTTCCAGGGCTAAATTTACCACAGATCTGCCGGTTGAACCTTCTGTTCACGACGGTGACCACAGGTCCCGCGGTATAGTTTTGGAAGAGGGCCGTCTGCCAGTCCTGTGTTATGTGCGGACAACGTTGCATGGAGAGGTAGGCTTGTACCTACGAGTAAAATGCAGCGGAAACCTGGACTGATGCAAATGTTACAGCGCTCACGAGCTCTTACGAAGCTGGAACTTTTTATTCAACAGATTCAGTGTAGATTTTAAAATGCTTATTGTGATCGTTCTACAGTGTGGGGTCATGTCTGTCAGCGTATTCTTTTATGTATGTCGTTCAACGGAGTACGCAGTGTGCTGCTCGTAAATCTCAGAACTGAATTTCACCCTCAAATCACAACGGATGGTCGTTGCACAATTGTGTGGTTTATTTCAGTGTACGAGTAAATTGAGTATCATCAGGTGTTAAAAAATTTCAATTCTCTCGAAAAGACAGGTGACAGTAGATTCACATTAGAAGACTGTTTGTTCTAGCTCTTGGTGACAATCTGATTTGTTTCTGTTCTTTTTTTTTTGTTGGAAATCCAAACAGTGTTCCGATTATAGATGCGGCTGTCATCTATTACTAAATGATTTCAAATGCTACTATGCACGTTGACATCTACCTCGACTTTACCGAATCTATTTTGGTTTGCAGACTCAAACAAAATTTAACTACATTGATGGAAGATCTCTGTTAAACATCGTCTTTTTCATAAATAAATACAAGTATTCCACTAAGTCTGTAATTTACCATCGGCGCGTGCGGGGATAAGTTTGGTAACAAGCTATTCGAAGTGCTGGCTGAACTTACGAATCTCATCTGAGTAAACTATAAGGACGTCCTGAAGTGGTTTAGTGGTCACCTCCAAATTTATTGGCTCAGTTATGGGTGAAACTGGTCTCTATTGTTGAATGAGTAATAATTTAGAATGCGCGTCTAACATTATTTACAGGTGAATAAGTGATTATCATTCATGTATCAGCTTATCTTTTAATATTACGGGCACGTGTTTTTAGTGGAAGCAAAAGAAGAGTAACAATAGTTAAAAATAGTATGCTTAATGCAGAAAATCTACTCAGCTAGCGTCTCCCATAAATGTACGAGTACTCTAGCTACAAACTGTACATATTTGAGGATTTTTCAAGGTACCTGATCTTATTTAATAAATATATCGTAGGTCAAACCAAGTGACCAGGAACACTTTTAATTAAACTTAACGTAGCTGAAATGTATTTGCAAAAGAGACGGTAGTTCTAACCTCATGTTTTCTGACTGCGTTTAACATATCTTGATTTTATTTTGGGGCTTGAAAATTATTTTTCGTTTAGAAAGGACGTCCAATATGTAAAAGATGATTTTTCTCGCTTCAAATCGACGCCCAATGGAATACAAAGTTACAATTAACGCTTTCCACTCTTCAATGTATACCTGCCGCAACGTTGCAATAAAACAGATTAATATGGCTTCTTAATCTGTCTCAGCTTACCGGAATATTGTGTTAGAATTACCAAATCTTTTAGAAACGCGTACAAGAACAAACGTATATGTATTAAAAGAAACTCGTGAATCTTTTCTATCCTACGAACAACACTACGTTCCAAATTATTCACGATCCAAATTTTTGGAAGTTACGGCTTCCTGGGGAAGATGTGAGGGCCCGTGCTGAAGGTTAGGTGGACTTTCCTTTTGTTGACGTAGAATTGGTTTTTATTTCGTTATGGACCTTCTTTTTACGGTTCACCGATGTCTTCCATCCAGCAACTGTTACTTTTTTTTATCAATTTTCCCCATGTTTCACAACCTTTTGTATTTTGCTGTTTTTATGAGCAAGGTTATGTAACACGCCTTGTGCGTAGATTCCTCGTTTCATTAATTCCATGCTTAACCACCTTAAAATTCCATGCTTAACTACCTTCGTCCTTCCTCTAGCGCAGGGCTTCTCAATCTTTCTACAATGTCGTGTACCCTCTTATCTTAATGGTGGATCTTCATGTACCCCCAGCACAGTTAAAGGTTTAGGAAACCATAAAATACACTTAGTAATTAATAATTATACATACTATACGGTTGAATGTAAATATACCATATTGTACATTTTAATATATGAAGTACGCTAAATGTACCCCTAGGGTTACAAGGTTGAGAAGTCCTGCTCTAGTAGGAACATCTCGTGTATGTATAGTTAAGGAGGCTTAACCTAAATTTCGATCCAATCTAATCTACTCGACTGTGTCATAAATTTCAAACACAGGTCTTTTAATGAGCAAAAATTTTGGTTAAAAACGATAATAATTTTTTCCTGAGTTGACTAGTTCCCAGTTATTTTGTTATTTTTACCCATGATTATTGTCGGGGCCAAGGTTGGGAAAGATCATAAGGAATTCTAGTTACGGGATGCGCAATCTCATCTCCCAAATGAAAGAGATCCCAGGGTAACAGTACACAACTAAACACTTAAATTATTGACAACGAAGAAAACTCTTATTTAAATTAATTATGTAGGCTCGGAAGTGACTCCTGCAGTGTCAGGCAGGATAAATGCAGAGGAAGGCAGATACAAGGGTGGACGAGGCAAATGAAGTTCAGCAACTGACGATGTAGCGACACAGCCGCTGAAGATAAAACTGCATTAAGTACAAAGCTGGCTCAAGCGTAGCTCCACCGGAAGCTAGGAGGACGTCCAGCCTGCGGGCACACCATCAATGAAGCATTGCTAGCGAGACTATTAACAATGTAGGGGATGAGAAAGAAAGAGGAAATAGTTTCCGATAGTTTAACAAGCTGGCATGATTCGCTAGTAAAACTATCGGAAAAAACACACAACTATCGGAAAAGGCACAAAGCTATCGAAAATGCCCAAAGCTATCGGAAAAGGCACAGAGCTATCAAAAAGGCACAAAGCTATTAAAAAGGCACAAAGCTATCAAAAAGGCACAAAGCTATCAAAAAGGCACAAAGCTATCAAAAAGGCACAAGATTATTGGGAACATAGGGTTACACTCATTCGCTAGAAGTAGAGAACCTATAAAATTTATTATTAGCTAGTTCTTCAGGGTTCTAGGATGTGGCACTGCAAAGAAAAAACACAATTAAATCTTCCAACAATTGCTGAAGGCGAAGATTGCTTAAACTATCCATTACAGCAAGGAGGGCTCCATCCCCCCTCACAGCAAGTGAAGTGTACTGTTCGAAAATCGACTGTCTTCTGCTTTCATGTATGCGTGCTGTTTTAAGAAGACCGGAAGCAGGTAATATATTGTCGCCCCTACAATAATGACGAACTGTCAGCATTCAATTTTAAGAAATGAATTCGAGAGGAAATCCCTTACCTTGGAAGAGCACCAATAAAATCTGTATAGAATGCTAAACCCTCTTTAAATTGTTTTATGTTAATACCGTCATGCTAATGCTTTCGCGAGCTCTAACCAGGTGTGGTGCTGAACACTTCCGCACACCTCCCATCGGCACGTTACGGTCCCTCTTCTAAGCGGTACCAGCCAATTGTAATTCTGCGCGACAGACAATGGGTTATACTTTCCTATTCTCACGGAACACGACTTTTAATACGGAAGGAAAACGCTTTAGGAATGGATCAAGAATGTATCAGGTAGTGCAAGAGAGAAAGGACTGAAATAAATTAACAGCACAACAAAAATGAAGGAAAAGAATACATTCGTTCATCCATTTCAGTTGATTTAATAACTATATAGTGATGCTTTTTTTAAATCCTTAGTTGCTCTTTTCCTAACTGAAAAATTAAGATGCTTATTATTTATTTTGTTGCTGTATAAAATTGGACGGCTGCACTAAATATGTTAAACAGAAGGCATCCAACTTTGGGCCATTACATAAATCTAATGAGCAGGGTAGATTCATGGAATGAAGAAATTTTGACTTTTTGTTGGGTGACCAGTATTCGGTCTCTATAATCTAATCTAATTCAAAGAATAATTATTGAAAAATGCAGAATTACAGACATATATTCACACACATAGACTTATCCGTTTCAACTTTATTGAGTTTACAAACCGAAATAGTTGTTTGTTGCTTTTGAGTGAATTGCTTTTTCTGTGTTCTTTGTCAATGTTTTTTTTAAGAAATGTATTTCATAGTTTTATTAGTTGCGCAATTTCTATCACGTGCTTCTCTTAGTCTTGCTTCCAGATGGCATATAATGACAATGTTTTACGAAACGACTAGTCTGAGGGTTAAATTTGTTTACACAGCGACGACACAACTTCTTCCTTAAATTACGGTTTAAGATACCCTACAGCACAAAACGCACGAAGCAACCCGTAATGAAAATTGTACATCTATTGAAACAGTAAAATAATAATTTCTGAGAGAAAGTATAGACAGAGAAAAAGGAAAAACCAGGAAAAACTAACGAACAATGTTTGCAACTATTTCGGTTAGCAAACTCAAGAATAATGAAACGGGAGTATATATATATACATGCGAGTATAAATTGTAATCCTGCATTTTTCGATGGTTTATCTGTGGATTAAATTTGGATTATCGAGATTGAATACTGGTGACCCAACAAAGTGTCGAAATTTCTTCTGCTCAAAAGGTGCTGCCCTTCGTAACAGATTTACATAATGGTTGAAAGTTGGATGCAATCTATTTTACATGAATAAGTAACAAGAAAATTGAGCGTATTTATGATGAATGCGCGACATTCAGTACAGCACCCTTAGAATTTGTGCTTTTTGAAAAACTAAATTTTCATTTCGCAAGGTCTGTTGCTGTAGAGCATGTACATACATACGTATGAAACGGGCAGAAAAGTAGTAGAGGAGACCATCTAACCTCATTTCCACTTCCTTAAGTTCAGAGCAAAAACCATTGATTTTATGTTTAAAATTCAATTCGAAATAATCAACAACGATGTTTCATTAACGCTTTCATACACACTTCGCATGGTATACATGATATACCAAGTACAACATGGAAATGTAGAACAAGTAACTTGAGGGATTCGTATGGCTTCCTTCACAAAATTTTAGAGTTTCAAATTGTCGAAAAACAGTCGTAGTCATAAATCTTTTGGCGTTTTCTATTGATCAATTCTTAATAATTTTACACAAAATCGTAGATAGCAACCCTCATACGAATCAAGTGCCCGTTTTCATGCATCAAACCCTGTGCGAAGTCATTGGATATTTTTGTACGGCTTCTGCGATCATTAGTGCATGCTAACATATTCATCATGTCTCACCCTTTCAAAATATATGTTGGTGAATTTTTTATTCCGATGAATGTTTTATTATGAGCTCAAGTTACTCTCAGCGTAAACAAATATGATTCGCACGTGTCTAATTGTCTATCTACTGTGATTCACATGCATGCAAGGTAATCTGTATGTGAGCATTCTATTTTGTTAATTGTTTTCATTTCGTTATCGTGAAAAGTAAACTCGAGTCGGTGACGCTCTTTTCTTCAGACCTGTAGATATACTTGTGCTTAAATGATGTAAATTTCATACGAGTTTGGCAAACTTATCGGCTGAGGGCGATTTAGTCAGCTGAAAAGACTGCATTAAAATGAAGAAAATTACTTGAACCAACCTGGGACGACGAGCTACTCTGGATCTGTGTGAAGAACCCGACTCATACATTACATGCACTTAGGAGCTTCAGCGATGCCCATTGGAAGACGTAGACTTTTAAGCACTCGTATTTTTTGGCAGCACCAATAAAACGAAAAAAGAATTCATTGAAAAAGACCCCTTCCAGCTTGACGATAGTGGGTTTGGAAAGTCTTGTAAAAATGTCGAACAAATCATTGCTGATAAATCGAAAACGATTATCAGTTTAGACAGAGAGGCTTTGTTGCTAGCGTTATTTTTTGATTGTATATCATCGGTAGTTATGAGTAATCATGCCATATCCATTTAGAGTAGACACTACTCCGACCATTTCCCAATTCCATAGTGTGCTGTGCATGAACAGTGGCAGAGGAAATATTGCACATATTTTTGTTTTTACAGTATTCGGTTGTGAATAATTACATATACAAAGATGAAATACAAAAATTAAACAGTTGGTTTTAACATCACCCAAAAAAATATGGGAAATATGAACGCACAGTCACACTATTCTTTTCATCCATATTTTCGAGAATGTTTTCTTCACATTCCACCATACATATATTGAGCATAAACAATGTGCGAGTACCATAGTTGTAGTAGGCTCATGTTTACTGTTTTATTTTATTTAAAGTATCATTTTATTACTTACAGCCATCTTTGCGATTTTAGATGGACGCTGATAAACAGAGCATGTCCCAAGTGTACAATTGTTTTGTTAATGTTGACGATGTTACTCCCTATGGCGGGGTTTTTGATGTTCATATTTTCAATTTGAGTTCAGACCAATTGATAAATAATATTCGCTGGGCTTTTCCTTTTTGATACAGTTTAAAGCAATTGTAAAAAAAAGCTACTCTCAGGGCCTTTATTACGCGATTGACACGAGAACGAGTGAATGACTTTGGTGCAAGGGTAGAATATTAAATGGAAACTCGGTTTTACAGTTATGAAATACGTTTGAAAACTATTGGTGCCACCACAAACCGGTTTTACTGTTTCAATTGTTTTATTTGATGTTAGGCATACGAACACGTGGAAAGTTTCGGTTCTCTTGCTGCTAAAAGATAAATAAAATTGCTTATTAAAATTAAGTTCAAACATTGAGAATTGCCTTTTTGATAAACAATCTTGTTCGTCTTTTAAAACGTGATGAAATGAAACAATTTTGCAAGGTTGGAAAGTCGGAAAAGGTGCTCCTTATTATGAGCTCAAGCTGCTCTCAGCGCAAACAAATATGATTCGCATGTGTTTAAATATTTATCTACTGTGATTCACATGCTGCGGCAGTAAATTTTTATCAGTAGCCTAACACAGCGTTCCGCAAGACATTGAGTGCCAATAAAAGAGATCCAAAGGCCCCAGAAGAGTTAGAAACGACGAAGATTATTCATGGCATCACAGCCACCTTGACAAGATTTCAATTTCCTTTGTGCTTGTTGTCAGTACATGTTTCTGCTCTGCATCGTGTTCAAATTTCAGGCTGGCGTGGACAGCTGGCTCTCACAGTGATCACTTATTTGCATATTGCGCTATGCAATCGGATGCCTTCACTTTCCTTACGGCATTCAGACGCAATTTTTCCCTCAGCCCGTGATAACATCGATCTGTTTTTGAGATGCAGAGGCTTGGAGTTTTTCCCAATGGAAGGAAGCTATCGGGCCCTCAGGAGCTCTGCTGGCCTGGCAGAAGCTGGACTATATCTCGAGTTAGGACGAGGGAATACGAGAGCGCAAGGCACGCCGAGGGCTGAGAAACGGTAGAAGAGTTGGATCTTTAAGACGTTTACTCACTCATCATTACTATAAAACTCAAAAGCTGCCAACATGTTCGTTGAAAACAAGGTAATCTGTGTGTGAGCATTCTATTTTGTTTATTGTTTTCATTTCGTTATTGTAAATAGTAAACTCGAGTAGGTGATGCTCTTTTCTTTAGATCTGTAGATATACCTATCGTGCTTGGTGATCTGTAGCTGAGGAATGCATAACTTCTGCTTCATAAAACTGTGTTGTTCATTGTTCCGAAATTTTAAGGGCTCTTCGCTTGACTAGCGTAGCTAGGCGCTGTAAACCTCAACGTAATAAATAGACGTCAGGATTTTCAATTTCAGAAATTTGTTAATATTTAATCAAATGTGCTGCTTCTTTAATTGATTCTCCGTGTACCTAATTAGTTCAATCGGTTATTGAAAGTCTTCTGATTTCTTCAAATCAATACCAAACACTACAATAAGCACTGCATCGCTGGAATGCTATTTTAATATTCTATGATATTTTATGAACTGGCCCACTTTTGTTATTTCATCCCCCAGAGAAGGTTTTTATTGTTAAAAAGAAATTCGCAGTTTGTTTATCACACAGTGACTGTGACCAAGTACCCTGGTGCAAAAAATGCGCTCATGTTGCGGGACTTCTATTAAGTCTCATTTCTCTTCTAACTTTTCAGCTTTACGAAATAGTTCAATTCGTGAGGAAATTGAACTATCTCATTTCTCAGGTGAATAACTTGAATGGTTGGTAACTATACAACATTCGAACAATATTTGTTTTCCCTCAAAGGTTGCCATCATGTTCAGACCCACAGCTTTTAACAGCATGATGTCCATCAACCAATAACCATGGTGCCTCAGAATTTCAAACGTACTTCCTCAGAGTTGTTACATCAGTAAACTGGTAGTCAATCTATTACGAATTCGAACATAGCTGGGCCATTTAAGGCAGTTTATAGAATTCAGATTTGCGCTTTACACAGTTTCGACAATGAAAGCAGACGACATTGTGCGACCCTTCATCTGGTCTTAAAAGCGACGGTGATGTTTCTATTTTTTGAACATTTCTACTGTGTGCATGAATGAAGATTGCCAATTTTTTAAATTCATTTTTCAGATGGTTTTCATTGCATCAACACTAGAATTCATCAAGTGTTTCAGAAATACAAAGTCAAAATTTTATTGCTTAAAAGCTGCTTAGCTAAATCTCGAAGCTGAAAGTGATGAATATGAGGCACAAACAAATGAAGACCGATCAAGAAGCCACGCATCACTGACACCCTACATCATCAGCTCACTTCCTGACGATGGCAGTGAACTTCTTGGTCCCTCTGCTCATTCCACTAGGCGAGCAGATTACAAACGGTGAGTCTCTTGTAATTTTTTATATTTTAATGCGCTTGTTCCTTCCAACATATTGAGCGTTGCCTCTCAACAATAACATAGACTTAAATTTTACTTCTCATTATTGCATTGGTGAAAATTTATTCACACTGTTGAAACACCGGTGTCATTCAATCAAGTATAATATAGAACATGTTGATTGTACTCATGTCCATGAGGTCCATGAGGTTTGAGGTCAGTGTTATACAAATCTCCACGCAAAGAACAGTTCAACTTCTAAGACGCTAGATTGTCAACTGTCGTTAGGTATAGGATTAATTAGGTCAGGATATGTCTGGTGATTAGGTTAGATTAGGATATGTCAAGGTGAGGGTTGATGTTGTTTGATGTAGTTGGTATTCAAACAACAAAAATGTCAATGATATTTTTCACTAACCCTGTTAGGTTTGCATTTTTCCCTGAAGATATTTTTTCTTGTTCGAATGGTCTCAAACTCTTTGATGCTGAGTAATTGTTGAAATAGTAAATTGCTACATCACTAGAAATTATTCGAAAAATATTGCGACAAAATGATAACTTTTAGCAGCAATGATGTTGTGTTTTGTGCATGAATTGTGTAATTTTTTTGTATTTCCCATGAATGGAATACTTAATTCGTTGAATATCTTGTAAAGTCTTCTTATGCCAAAAATTGAAAACAGCAATTTCAGAGGGATGGCTAGAAATATGATTTTTGCAATGTCATAATCTATCTACGTGGGTGGGAGTGTAATTGTGCAACTGTGGGAAGAGTAATATGTTAAAAACTTTATTTAAATGCCTCGTGAACATGAGTACAAACGTTACTAGCTCAAAGTATTTTCCTAATTTTCACGCATTTTAAGATTCACTCATGATACGTACATCAAATAATGCTTCTGCGCTATTGAAATTTCATTCCACTAAATTGTTTATCAGATTGATTGGTTGATCATTCAACCAAAATCTACTTGCTGGTAACCGTGGGACTATGTTGTTTAAAAAAATTTCAATCGGACGAGATATAACGAAATTTGCAATTAACGCTGGAAATTTAACGCATTTCGCTTACTACCATTTTTTCTAGTAACTAGATGGCGTATTAGACTTGATGATCGATTTACCTATCATTTTCATTGAAGTGTGTCAGTGTCAAGTATTTGAAATTTTCAGAATAAGTTTTACTAAAAACTAACTCAAACAAAATAGGAATGGTAATTTTTTTAAATAAATGTACACAAATAAGCCTTCGTCGTTTGCCCATTTGTATTATTCCGGTTTAATACAATCTTACATATTTTAATTTGCATGAAAAATTTTACTCTTCCAGTGAAACCTAAGCCAGCTCTGCAAGACGACGGTAGTGTTGGCAAGTTCAATTCCGTTTGTTTAAAACTTGTATTAGTTATCTAATCATACCGACTTGAGTCTACAGCAAATGTATTTCAATGTTAAATTTGTTCATGTACCCTAAATGGCAAAATTACTTTTCTTAGAAATCACTGGCAATCACAGTATTAAGGTATATGCAGATACTGTAATTGTGGGGAAAAGGATTTTAAAGTGTGGGAAAATTGCCTTAGAAAACTTGCATTTTTAACATACGATTTTTAAAGTTCTTTTGTTTCAGTTCTCTGATGAGTTTTACGTTTAATTACTCATTGTATACCAATTAGATTTTAATAAGAAAGCGAATTAGTTGAGAAGTTATCATAATAGGCTTAGACTACAACAGTCACCGATCATTAATTAACGTAACAGTATAAGAAAAACTATGAGCCACTGTGTAGAAATTCATTAAGTGGTCCATCAACCTGAAGCTGCAAACTTTTGACTCAAGAGGCTGTGGTTATTCAACTGATTAATTCTGCCTTTAAAGCAGTTCCAAATTTAACTTTTCCTCAAAGTGGGCAATTTATCTTGGCATGAATTATTTGAAAAATTGAGGAAGCATAATCCCTATTCTTTTAGAATTATCATGATAGTTTTGTTTTGTGAATTACAAAACAAAATCGGCAAATTACAATATCGGTATATCTGATTGATACTTTTATATTGATCCGAAGAATTCTTCCTAAAAATAAACTCATTTTGAAAGTGAACGTATGCACATATATAAAGAAGCAGTTAGAGTAAACCTCCGCTATAATTACGAACAAAACATTGAGGCCTAAATGGACATGAGGCAGACACAACAACATCGTAACCTGGCTGCGGTATCGCTTGGAACACGACCATCAATTTGGAAAGCAGGTAGTTGGCTATCCATTGTAACCAGTTTGGGCCTTGCCAATTTCCGACCCCAGGAAACACAGCTCGCTGACCAGTGATCGACGTTCAATACAGGCGCATAGTAATGCATCATCGGTTCTCCTCGTTTTCCGCATCAGCCGGCGTGTGCTGTTGAATGTATGGCGTTCCTGAGAACATTAAATCAATTCCGGTGGTGTACGATGCTTTCGAATTCCATAGTAGAAAGCCTGAATCCTTGGAATATACCCATTTGCCAGATCAGACTGATATCGCTGACCTTTAAATAATTGATCAATGTACAATAATTGTACTTGTAGTTACGGAAGAATCAGTATAGTTGACTGATGGCTTTACTCCATGTTAAATTAAGAGAAGAAGATCGATTTCACTAAGCGAACGATCATGAATTCATAACTACAGTATTGTATGATGACACTAAGGCACTTGGGCGAGCATTGGGTATGAATTAAAAACATAAAATAAGTGAAACAAAGCGGGAGAAGTTTTCTAATTCATCTTTAGAAAATGCAGTTATTCTACGTCACAGTACGAGCGCCAAAATGCAGATTTAAAGCATTTTTTAAGTATACTAAGTTCAAAGCTACAGTATCAACGACCGACGCCACATGGCATGTTTCTTCATACTTTAGGATTTGTGATTTTCAGCTAAAATGTATTTCTTCAAGCCAGATATTGAGTATTTTGTGTCAAAATACGAGCACATGTGTTCAACACGCATCACAAAAGTTGGAAGGAAATAAGTGTTTCACTTTTTCTTGTTTCAAGCGGATAAATTTTGGGCGGTTAAATCTCTATGAAAAGAACTTTGCAGCACATCTATGAATTGAAGAGCTATTATATATTTCTGGTTGTGTCAAGTTACGGTTGAAAGCTTAATCATTTCACAATGTACAGCTTGATCAAAATGAGATATATATTTAATTTGATTGTTAAAATATACACTCTTTCATACAGTTTGTACACTGGGAAAAAATAAGGAATGTTTTTGACACACTTAAATGTGTTATTCTATTGTTCCAACCCGACACATAATTCTGTCAATCAGACAAAAAAGCACCAGCTCTCGAAATTAAAATATTTTTTTTAACAGATTTGGGTTCTCTTAAATGCAAGACACGCTCTAAACTTTCAATTACTGTTCTGTTGTGGTGATAGGAGGTGCTATTCACGTAAAAAAAATCCAAATCAATGAAACTCCGTAAAAAATTACACAAAAAAGAGCTCTCCTGAAAAATCTTGTCAAATGGACTTGACGCCTTTTTTTTGTCTGATCGACAGAATTGTGGGTCATGGAGGAGCTACACACATTTTTGCGTGTCACACGACACTCTTAGGGCTGCCGTGACCCGCTTGGTAGAAATCTACGGCTTTTTAAACGCAAATTTAACTAACACCAATTATCTACTCTCCGACTAGCATGTTAACTTAGAATAATAACGAATTAACAAGGCTGTAAGTAGTAATGTTACATTAATAAATTTGATGTTGGATTGAAATTTCCATTAACCCAAATAACGCACTAAATATGGCAGCGTGTGTTACAACTCTCCCAATGCCTTGAAAATTTTTGATGTTATTAGAAATGAGCAGATCAAAATATAACGCTGAATTATTATTCAAATGAATTGAAAACGTTGTCGCTCTGATATTTCATGACAATTTTAAATTAATATATTCAAAAGGTTTTGAAGTTTTAAACATCCATGCTAAATCAAATGGGAAAAAATATTGACACCATAAATTTTGTCCAAGTTCGAGGACAGAATTTTACACACATCATAAATACGCTTCTGCATGACCACGTCGTAGATCGGCTGAAATAAAACTCATCCATCGTACAACGCATTGCACCTTTTCTATTTGATCATCGTGGAAGTATTGTTATATTCTGTGTGTTTTTTTTACATTAATAATTTTTTAATTCAGAAGTTGATAAATTAGACGACTTAACACCAAGCACAGGTTAAGTTTGCGATTATCAGTATCTGTACGAGTAAAAAATGTTCTTTTTCGCATAAATTGTTCGAATTTTATGTTAGTATTGTATTCAAACTCAAATTTTTGGCTAGTATTAGAATAATGACTGAAAGTGACGAATAAAGTAATTCACAATTCCTTTAGACGTTTCTGCATAAATCCAGAAACGAACACACAAATTTCAAGAATTCCATTTGCCACATTTAGTTTTCAAGTGAAACTGAGCCATCACAAAGTTGGAGGCGTCTAGCACAATTTCAGAAATATTTGTTCCATCTGATCCCGAACATAACATGACAAACCTATTCATACTCATACACTAAAATCTTATCAAGAGCACATCACAAAAAAGGAATCGTTCCAGTTTCTTGAATGAAATTGAGAATATAATCAGTAATCACATCTCAAGTTCTTTGCTAGGATTAGATTAGATTGCGCGTTAGTTTGTGCTGCCATAACAACAATATATAAATGTCAAAAAGAGGAAAGATAAGGGCACCATTTAATATGGAGTTGATGGAACGCAGAATTTATGCACAGAATGTGATCCCACACAAGATCCGTCACGCATAAAGTCAGTAAATTTAGAAGGAAGTTTGTGAAACAAGATTAAAAATGAAGAAGAAAGTCATGGGTGTTGAAAAAAAGGACAGCAGGGATCCGAACAAAACAATCCTTAACTAAACAAAAAACTTATTCTATTTCAACAAAATGAATGCCTACTCAAGTCTCAACCTGGGTCCTCACATTTCCCCCTGGCAGCATGTATTAACTTTTACAGATGCAATAGGTGAATATGTAATATACCTCATGGACTGGTTGAGGTTGTTTGGAGTTGCTTTATAGAGAAATGAAAATAAAAACTAACATTTCAAACATTTGAGTCGACTTTCAAGTACAAGCCCATTAATGTGATGTCCAACCAAACATTTCATTCTTTACATAAACTTTCCAAGAAAGCTTGCACGCAGAATATCTGAAGGTGTAGACTAGAATTTTCGAATACGTTCAATTTAGCTGTATTTAATAGTATTACAGCATCTACTGCTACGTCCTCGTTAAGTTTTCATGCCAACGTACAGTAGAAAAATATTTTGGTTTAATTTTTGCAAATGAAAATTGAAGAAAAAAAACTATTAGGACAGACAAATCAAGCTATCAAAATTAGGGATGAACGTTACAGAGCAAGAGGAAACAAAAGACAGATGGAAATAGAAACAAAGAATGTTCTTCGTCCGCAGCGATTTGCTCAACTTGGGATAATAATGACCAACGCAGTGTTATTGATTTCAATTTAAAATTAAGGTAGCACGCGAGTGTAATATCAAATTTCGAATGGCTCACACAGGTAGCACAAAGCAAATGCTGGTGTTGAGCACGATATGACAATGGGAGCGATAATGCATGAAATCGATGGCACAAAAGACACACCTGCGAAATTCTACGGGTACGCGACGATGCTGAAATTCAAACACATTTACGCATCAGGCACCTAATGATATCGCACTCAGCACGTCCTATTTACATAGATGGAGTTGATATGCACTGTACACTGTATTTGATCCAGAGCCTTGTGCTGTTGGCCGCATTTTTCTTGCTAGCCCCTTATTTTTTTTAAACCGCACTGTATGAACACTTCAAATTTATCTACTTACTCGAACTCCGATACGAACACTGCCATTTCTCTGGCCTGATCTGACAACCGCTTCCCTAATCTTGCGGTTTAATTACACTTCTCGCACTCGTGTCGCTGAATGTTCGACCTCTTCCCTCGGTCTGCAGGTGTGTTCCGATATCCTGTCATCATCTTGCCTCTCAATCATGGTACACCCTCGCCAGGTGTCGTTTTCTGCCTTCTGCTCTGCACTTAGTAGCGTAGTAGGTCATGACGCTCAGCAGCCTTTGGTAACTTTCGGTAACTTCCGTCGAATAACGGAGAGCGTGTGAGTGACCGAGCGAGCGAGGAACTCATCCTTCCTGAAAACAATACGTTGCTTTTAATATACATTCCCTCTATATTTACCCCCTGTAATTTAAAGGTTGATTAACACAATTCTAAATCAATTACCATAATTTAATCCCCAGTAATTTAACGGTTGACGAACTTCATTCTGAATTAATTAATATGATTCATCCTTAATTTGGATCAAGCATATGGTTACTCGTTCCCGCACTCATCCATCATTGCGTGGAGTGCAAATCAATTCCATCTAAATAGGAAGCGCTGAGTGCGTTATCATAAGGTGCCTGATGCGTAAATGTGTTTGAATTTCAGCACCGTCGCGTACCCGTAGAATTTCGCATGTGTGTCTCTTGTGCAATCGATTTCATGCATTATCGCTCTCATGGTCATATCGTGCTCAACTCTAGCATTTGCTTTGTGCTACCTGTGTGAGCCATTCGAAATTTGATGTTACACTCGCGTGTTTAATTTTAAATGAAAATCAATCATGGTGCGGTAGTCATTATTTTCCCAAGTTGAGCAAATCGCTGAGGACGTAGAACATTCTTCATTTCTATTTCCATCTGTCTTTAATTTATTTTGCTGTGTACCTTTCATCTTCATTTTTTCCGCTTTTTTCTCGTGCTATTTAAGTTTTCAACCCCTTCTACCTAGACGTCTAAAGCGAAGCGCCAAACACGTCTCTTGATGTCTTTCCCAATTTAGTAATTTTATCCCTAGGGTGTCGTGTGTGGGAGCACACCGTTTGCATAAATTTATCATTTTTAGAAGTCTATCCTGAATCATGTTTTCCTCCTTCATCTCATTGGAACACCATCATTGTGGTTAGGAAAGCGTCAATTAACTTACCTGATCTAATGAACATTCTATTACAAGTATCCAAAAACGTACAAATGACCTGAAGAATTTTACTATTCACTTTTGTGTGCAAGTACCCTTCCATCCTGAGAAAGCAAGAGATGTAGTAAATGCTCTAAAAAAATACATTCTATTTCAATACAGTGAGCCAAATTCTACAGCACTTATTCTAACGCACACATTGATTTCTCGTTTGCAATTCAATACTACAAATTAATTGTTCAATTTTCATGCATGCAACAGTAAAACAATGCCTATTAGTATTTACTAATCAAGCCTTTAGTTGGAAGTATATAAATGAATTGGAGGTAGGCAATAAAATCTTAAACATATGTTTGTAAAGTCTGATTTATTAAACCCGGAAAAGTATACCCAAGCTTGAAAATATCACTTGCACTTTTAGTTTTAAAATATACTTGCTTTTTGGTAACGTTAACAATATTTGAAACTAGAGCGGAAAGTTCCATACTGATTACTGGAAAATAACAATGCCACGACTTTTCGGTACATGCAGCTCAAATTCCTCTTCAATGGAGTAAGTGTTCAATGTGTATTTTTAACCGAAAAAGCTATTTCTAAAGTTCAAATAAAATACGTGGTTTCCACTGTTTTTTCGCGTCGAATGAGACCGAAATCACGCTTCTACGTTGAAAATTGTAGAAGAAGTTGTGTTTTGTGCAAGTCTATGCATTAATTTAAATGGATGTATGTTCGCACAATAAGTTTTTTCTATTGCAAAACTTACAAATTTTATAGATGCAAATGACTTCAGAATTCAATTTTACATATCTGTGTGCATTTTTGTTCCCCTAGTTGCAAGAGAAATGCAGATGATGAAGTATTAAAAATTAGGTGAAATTAGGAAAATTTAAAATTTTTCTCAATAAATGTATCAGTAAATTTTTCCTAATTAAAAATTATCCTTCATTTTCGATTTGCCGCAGTCTTACCGTATCAAGTGAGACCAAAATCAAGCCTCTATGTTGAAAATTGTAGGAGTAGGGTTTTGCGAAAAAAATATGTAAAAATTTTATATATTTGCGTAATAACTTTTTTCCATTGCGAGAATAGAAATTTTTTTAGCAGTAAATGTGTTTGGGATTCAATATTACATATCTGTATGCATTTTTGTTCACCTAGTTGCAAAAGAAATGCGGAGGGAATTTTGAATAAATAAGGTAAGGTCCAGTGTAGGAGGTCCCCTTAAAAGTTAGTTTGAGTCTCCCTATCCTAAGCAAAGTTGCACGCAAAGTAAGAAGGCGCAAGTTGCCATTCAGTATGGAATTAATGAAACAGGGCAGCTACGCGCAAGATGTATCTCAACAACAAGTGCGTAGGAACTGTACGATTGGAAAACGCCCGTGAAACTAGACGGAAGTTGTAAATAAACTTTGAGATTGGAAGACCCTCATGAAACTAGATAAAACTTGAAGAAGAACGTGAAAGGTTACGCAAAAGTAGACAACCGTGAACCGAAAAAATATGGTCAGAAACCCTTAAAAAAACAACTTCATTTCAGCAAAAAGAACCATATATCGTAAATTTCGGCTCATGACCTTCCCAAATGTGAAATACATCGGCTCATTATTGAACTGAAACTGACTGAACTCATATAAAACTACAGACTGAATGTGTTGAAACCTACTGACATCTGCTTGTAGGATGGCTTCCTTTGTGTTATTTTAATAAATTTTTCGTATTTTTTGCCTACTTTGGATAAAAATGAATCACTCAGTACTTGTTGAAGATCTGAATTTACAAATAACATTCATTAGCCTCTTCACTAATGAACTAATTAAGAAGTGATCAGTTGTAGCTTGTTCAGCAATGAAAATGAAATACTTTCAGTAGTTTTTTATGCGATAAAATATTTGGCTGATTTTTCTGGCATTCATGAAAGAACTTTCCTGAATCATGGATGAATGAACAAGTGAGATTCTTTGCATACAATTTTTCAAATCCTTTTACTTCCTTCAATCCTTTGGAATTTATGATAGCGTTCAAATTCTATTAACTACACGAAGGAACAATCATGGTAAAAATGTTCAGACGATTCTCGAATGAAAATATAGTAAGAAGTCCAACTAAACCCTGCTGGGTTGGGATTTTTTTAAAACAAAGTTTGTGCCAATCATGATTGTGACCAAATTGATCAGGTTAGACTCGATCTGTCCAAATGGAGAATTACTGTGAATTACCCTATTCGGTATAAAATGAGGTAATTGATATAGTAGGGAACAACAGTTCAATGATCAGATGAAAAAGCTTGAATGATTATTCATAACTATGGTGTAAAGAGAGAGAAAGTTTGAACTGTACTATGAGTCAAACTATTTTTTTCTTCTATAGCAGTTGTATTTTTTTCTTTGAAAATAAGCTATTTTGTGCACAGAGAACGAGCAGAGGTCCTTTCCCTGAGCGAACTTTTATGTGGAAAGTCATTAAAATAGTAATAGCTTCTGTGAGAGCTTCCATTCCGTTTCACTCCCAGCTAAAAACGCATGCAGAGTTTTGCTGCTGCATTTTGAGTGACAGTAGTAACTATAGTCACTCACAGTGCCATGCTCTCTATAAAGCAAGGGTTCTCAAAGTGGGGTCTGCGGACCCCCAGGGGCCTGCGAACCCCCAGGGGACCGTGGCACGTTGAATTTTAACGCAAAATGTAACGAACGTAACAGTGTGTGAAGTTAAAGTATTTATTTACAGTTTGCCATGTCTGTTGAGGTAATGAAATAGTGCGCGCAATGTACATATATATATATACTTACATATGTTCCTGAGTGAACACATGTGAGGGGTCCTCAGCTCATTTTTGTGTAATAAAAGTGATCGTTGATTGAAAAAAGATTGAGAACCCCTGTTCTAGAGATTCCACAATGTTTTAGACCTGCTTTTCTCCTCACATTAGTCACAGGAATAGTTGACTGCAAACAGGGGTCTCAAAGTTGACTACTAGTCACAATGCCTGAATGAGGAATGAAGAATGAGAGTGTGCCTTATACATCCATATAAAACATTTCTAATTTCACTTGTTGGCGTATTTTCTGTCATGAAAGTCAGTATGCTTTATTTCAACCTTGCTCGTCACAATCTGCCGTCATTTTTCAGTTAAAACCAAAGAATTGTTAATGTTACAAGCCTTAGTGGACAGCCTGATTTTCCACTGCCTCAACATGGAGAAGCTTACATTGAATGGAGAATTAAAATTACTTGTTACTCCTCGTACATATCAACTATGGGAATGAAACAAAGACAATGTTTATTTTAGTTTATTTTTGTGAGAGTCGATAGAAATGGAACATTGTTTATTTTTTGTGGGGAAAAAATTATTCTTCCAATTTACGGTTGGTGTTTCTGGAAAGGTGGTTATCTTTCCAGTAATTAAATACTTGCACTGCGCAGCAATATTTTCTACTGATGCTTGTCCATCTAAAAGATTGACATCATTGTGTTATTCATCATCATTGCATCATTGTGCCCGACGGAGAAATGTTATTTAATAGCTATTCCATTCTAATAAGTGTGAAATGACCCAGTCCTAATGATGAACTGTATTCAAAATTTGCACTCGGAAACGCTAACTGTTCCTCACTGTGTCTCAGAAGCTTGCAACTCCACTGAAAATAAGAATGCTGCACTGTGTCAAGTCAAACGTGAATTTTATGTTCAGCTTCTATGTTTACCTACTCATATATGGCTGTAGGCGTCAAGCTCAATGAGTTGCACTAATTCTTAACGTATTGAAAAACTCCTAAAATAATTCCAATAAAACTTATTGAAAAACATACCATATGCAAAATAGGTGATAATTTAAAATCTTGCGCGTAACAAAATCCTTATAAAAATTAAATTTAGCAAAATTTGAATAAATATCAATTTTCAATTCATTTCAATCATGGTCGTAGAATGAATACTAATAAAAAATGTTCTAGTTATTTTTCCCAGAAAAAATAAATAGTTAGTAAAAGGATATTACCGGTGATGATGATAGTGATCAGTATATGTTGCTGACAATGAACAATGTGTGTTTCTAATTTTTTTGCTTCTGATCATCCTTTTTCCAACTTTAATTAAAGATAAGTGAGAGCATTGATCGCTGACAGCACTCGGAACAGAAATACTTAGACGAGAACGGGCATAACCCAATTTCAACACCAGGACATACGTAATTTGTGTTGGAAAAATCAGATTGTTATACGTACAGCTGATGAATGTAACAAGTATGTATTGTTAAAGCATGATTATAAACAAAAGTTGGACTGTATACCTGCAGATAACAGAGCGTTTACAACGTGATCCAACTGAAAAATTGAAGAAAATATTAAATGAACTCATTTCTGCCGTTAACGTTGTTCCTCATAATTACAACTTGAAAAAAACAGGAAGTACATTATCAACCCGGGGAGTGTAAAAATTCACGAAAATCAGAATGATCCCCCGTTAAGGTCAATAATATCATAGATACCCCCTGCCTCCTATCCCGTTGCCAAGACTATGAATAAAATAATAATGTAGTATCTTCCGCAGAACTATATGCTATGATCATTTGGTGAAATAACTGCCTTGTTGCGTAGTAAACCCCAAGGGGTGTAATATCTTCATTAGACATCGAATCATTGTTCACAAATGTACCCATTTCGGATACTATTGATAAGATAATGTTAGATTGTGCGTACACGAGTGAAGACTTCTCTCCTTCAAATCTGTTTCCTCGTCATATTCAGAAGGAACCCTTTACAATCTGCACAACTCTTCGGCATATTGATGGTAGCTTGTTCCGTCAGGTAGGAGATGTTGCTATGGGCATACGTTGGCCAACTTGTACATGTCGTACATTGAAAACCTAGTGATTAACACTTTTCCTGGAAAGCCGCTGTTGTACTGTTGATGCATAGATGATATTTTTGTTTGAAATTTTGTCAGATGATGTTTTTGTTTGAAAGTGTAAAGCAGTTAAAGATGCTATAAAATTTGAAAATTGATCAATCGGTGTTGAGCTTTACGTATGTATATGTTGGCCGTGCATGTTAAACTGTCATTTTCAGATGTTTTGATCGAAGCTTCTTGATGATTGTGATGTTCTGGAAGTGTTCAAAGAGGGTCTTAAACATACTTAAATAAATAGAGCTAGCTTACAAAGTGTGTAGCAGCAGGGCAAGTTTTCATTCTTAAATGCTTTTCCAGTTAAGCGGTTGTTAGTCAATAACAATTTCCCTAATACTCTGATTGATAAAACTATTGGTAACTTCTCGATATTAATATTAAGCAGTAACAATAATCCTAGTTTTAATTCACGTCATATTTATATATTTTATGAAACCAAATACACAAGAATTACAAAATTGATGAACGAGCTTTGAGAACATTGTCAAAACCTTTGTTAAGCCAATATATCTGAATACGTCAAATAAAATTTATGTGTATTTTAAAAGTAGCAAAATCAGTGACCCATTAGTGACGAATAATATTTACGCAGTGACGGTCAATGATCTAGACAGAGCCAGTGTAACATACAAGTTCAAATGTGACGGAAGAGAACGTGTCTCTAAATAAATGTTCCGTTGGCTTCACTAGGACGACCCTGAAAAAAAGAATAACCGCTCACAAATATCAAGGTTCTATTTTCAACTATTTTTGCATTGACCATAAGTGCAAGCCTTTAAATGAAAATCTATACATTAACACAAATATATTGTAACTCAAGTTACAATCAATCTGAATGATGAGCTTAACGAGAAAAATTCTGCGTAAAAATCTTAAGACATGAGATTAATTTCCATTTTTACATTCATCGCGATGCAAAACAAAGAGTTAAAGAAAACACCAAAAATTGGAGATGACAGGGTTATAAATAAACCATGAACAGAAAGCACAAAGTCTTGACATGTCAGCAAAGAACACGGGATGTAGTAGACGCAATTAGAAATGAAGTAAAAATAGTAGAACAATCTCGTTTCCTTGGTCAAATAATATAAGTACCATGAACACCAGTGAACGGAAATGAATAATAAATCGAAGAAACTGTCAATTCAGAAGCTGACAAAACATTAATTTAATTGCCTGAATATGTAGCATAATTTCAGAATCAAAGTGTTCATTCTAATCGCTTGTTATAACGAGTGCTCGTAGCCACAAAAAAAAACATTCACAGTTTTTAATTGAAACATCTCTAGATCGAAAATTTCTAGAGAAAATGTACAAGTGAACAAGGTAAGGAAATATAATTCTGTGAACTGTATAGACAAGTATCTGGACGAAATGAAGAAAGTCCCACCAAGTGTAATTGGAAATGAAACCGAACTTGGCTAACCAAAAACAAACAATTTACTTTCCTTTGTCACAGCTCTTAATTTCAAGACACATAAGTTTTCCACGCACGTGCATTTCATAAAAACTGGGGAAAAATCAATTCAAATTTAGAAAAATAAGCGGAACACAATTAAAGATATAGGTTTAGTTGTAGTGTAATTATTCACACAAAGCCATTGACTAGTCACTACGATCGAATAATAACCGAAACGTAATGTATTCAAAGTCAGGCCCAGGCCAAACCTATTTTAAAGTGCATACGGCCGTAGAAGTGTTTGAAGAGTTGTAATCACAGCCTGCAGAACACGTGACTGATATGTGCTGTACATTGTACAACTTACGCTGAGCTGCCGGTAAATTATTCGTATGCTCCTGAAGTGTCCCATCTCTCTTGCAGTGTCCGAGTTGAGCGGGTCAGGCACTCTGGCATTCAGCAAGCCCGACCAGGTGGTCACGGTTCCGGAAAACAGCGCTCCGGTGCTGCTCGCAGTGCTCAAAGCTCGCTCCAATACAACTAGTAAGGGACACAAACATCAACAATTTCATTATGAGTTACGAATTATTGAAATGACTCTCACAGTCATAGCAGAACACTTCCTCCGTGCTCAAGGTTGATGCTTAATGACCGAAATAATGTAAAATTGAATGAATATGCATGTACTTTATCAAAGTTGTTTAAGTTTGTGTGTTTGATAATCTAAGTGACAGCAGATAGAACACTCTTTTACACTATCAAACAGTCTAGACACAAGGATGACGTCCATTTACGGTGAATGTCATTCATGTGTCCTTCCTAAGGATGCAATGCCAATAGGCGTGCTTCATTAGATGAGACTTGTTTCCTACTAATTACTTTTCGCTCCAGACAGCCACAAGTTTCAGGTAGGGGCTGAGGAGCAATATTTGTAACGTGAGAATGACATGAAACTAATGGGAAATCGTTGACAAATGCAGAATTGCCCTTACGGGAACTAACATTATATTGGGCAGGGTAGTGGGAAAACTTTCTTCACTTAGACGTACTTTCCAACAATTTTATTGCATCATCATCTATCGACAATGCGACGATTGGTTGGCATGGTTTTTATGAGCAAGAACATTTTTAGGAAAAAATGATTTATATTTTAGTCTGTTTATTATTGGCAATGAATCATTTTTGTATTACGTTGCGAGAGAACATGTTAACAAAAAACCTAACAAAAATCAGATAAATATTGTTTTTCTGCGAAAAGTGACTTCAAATTCGTTCTTGATTGCAATGCGGTAAATGCGTCTTGTTTCGTATTTAAGTATGGCACAAAAGTCTTCATGGGAATTCCCTAAAAAATTCCATAAGATTATGTACGCATTCACGTTTTTTTTGTGAAATTCTGCACACACTTGAAATTAACGTTAGCTGTGCTCAGCTTTGCTACCCAATTTATCTAGCGTCACGAGTATTTCAAAGTAAGAACAACACTTTTTTCCAGAGGTATATTTTATCGGTTGTGGTAAGCTCTCTTCTTGTTTTCGCCGATCACACTAATGTACTATTTTGCTCGATTTGGTGACATTGGTTTGTTTTACTGAGTTTATATTAGCAGGCGTGAAAAATTTGAGAGTAGAAAAATAAGGATTTTTCTGGAATTTTCTTCGCAATACATTTTTACGCAAAGCTATTTCAGCATATTATATTGTAGCAATTTTTTCACTATGTTTTTTTAAAATTTCGAAGAATCGAAATGATAAACCTCACTTTCAAGGCTACACTATCGTGGCTCTAAAAAATCCCTTAGCGTGTTCAATCTTACTCATGATCATTACAGAAATCTCTTTCTGACTCCTTCGTGATAGTATAAGAGAGCTGTCAGTTCCTTCCGCTAGACATGTCTGTAGCCTCAAAGAGCATTCTATCTGATAAGACTCCGACCAATGCCACATACTCGGAGGCTAGTCAATTACTGTAACCAATGACCTATGTCCCGCCACAGGAAGTTCGGTGACGTACGAGATCGTCAGCGGCAACGAGCAGTGGCAGTTCTACATTCATAGTCGGTCGGGCAAGCTTCAGCTTTCAGTGCCTCTTGATTACGAGCACCGCAACATCGTGAGTATATTGTGGCTCTGATAACATTTCATCGAAGTGATGTTTGCCCTCGAACTGTACAGGTCTGCGTCAGTGCGGATTAATTAAAAATAGTGAAAAGTATTAGCAGTCAGCACTTGCTCGAAACTGTTCAGAAAAGAGTTCAATGGGATTTAATGATTTTTCGTTTTATTTTAGAAAGTACGATGACTTCATGCAATTAAGAGTTGACAAGAATTGGGAATAGTACTATAGCCTCTTATGCTATCGTTGCATATTACCAGAGAATATATTCTTTACAAACTGACAATAAAAGCTTACACTGCAAAAATGAACCTTCTACTTCACTTAATGAAAGCTCCTGTAAATGAAGGTGTAATGACATGGGCGCCGTGATTTGAAAAAAAACGTTTTTTTTGCTCAAGGAACGCTTTGCCTTCTACCAATAATATTTATTCAGTATTTGAACGTGCTAATATAGACTATAGGGAAATAAAAGGAGAAACCAATTGAAGCCCATTGAAGGAAGTATGATCACTCCCTTTTCACGACTGATTTTTTTGGTTTTAATACTGGAATGATATGTATTATGCCCATTATAGAATAACTCTTTAAAAATTCACTCGTTAAGTTCAGGGAATTCCATCATCAAGTGCACGCCATAGCCCAGATCGAACATACTTCATGATTTATCTTTCGGAAAGAAGCGCTCAGTAAATATTTACTTTCTTGATGCCTGTCACAAATTTTGGTCAGTTTTCAGTCTGACTTACATGATGGTTTCTGTTCGTGGGTACGTTTTGAATTAGCTCCTTATTGTGGAAGAGTGCCGATCGACTGGCAGAAGAATTTCCCCTAAATTAAAATATTCAATTGAGGTATATTTGAAAAGTTTATAAACGTAGATACAAACGTTACTTCTATAAAAGATCCGTAATTCACTGGAAATTGCTTGGAATTTAGTTCTACGAATACAAATTAAACTTCTGTGACGCCACTGCAGAGAGGTCCTCAACCCTCGTCCTGCAAAGCTGAGGTGAAAGCAGAAATTTCGGTGCTGAACGAGTTCGGTTCAGATTTTGGGAACAAGAAATAATATTTGATTGAAATATGCAACTGAACAACAAGTTTTTCTGCAAATGATTTTATGCACAACAGTGAGAAACAGTCAAACATTACAGGATTACTTTGGTTTTGATTGTTCGCTCCTACACTGTAATCAGTACTCACGTTAATGTAAATTTGTCGTTTTCTCAATTGACAATTTCTAATGGAATTCGAGTGAAATGAATTAAAAAGCAAAATAAATTAACTAGCTAACATAGTTGACTAGCTAATACTATAGCAAATATACAACGAACATAAGAGGATATTTAACTGAAATGAAGCGGTGAGATAGGTCAGTTCGAAACACCAAATGTTACAGTTTGCCTATGATAAAATCAGCATTGATAGTTCATTTCAAAAGCGCAGCATGGGGAAAGTGACAATGAAGAAAATGATGTTCTTCCTGACGAACATGAATACGAATAATTGAATGCTAGAGTTCACTTTCTTAAGGTGAATCCTCATTATATGAGTAAAAGTGGTAGTTTATAAAGTGTGCAGAGAACAACGAAAAAACTATGGCGCAAAACTGCTGTCTTTGTAGACGTTCGTCTCTGTAAACAAAGTGCTGTTCTCTAACTGAGCTCTTCGGGTCACACCTAAATGCTAACCTCACTTTATTGTAGGAATGGGTGTAATATCAGTCATCTAGCTATATAGTTACCAACCTAGGAGCACCATCAATCATACACCAAATCCTTATTTCCTCACTTTGAAAATCAGCTAATCAAATTAAAATCTTCAAAAGTAAGAAAAATGTTGATCATTTTTCACGCCGTAGTAGCGCAATTTCGTTGCTCACGCGATCACAGCAAACTAGGAAAGCGCTCAAAGCACTAATTTATCAGAGCGTTTATGCAGGAGCTTGTGAAAAGTCTTACCGACTAGATCACTGTGTACGTGTAAAAAGTTTTCCAAGTAAATCCGTACACTTTTAAAAACGTTAGTAATTGTAATTCCTCTGAAAATTAACACCATTGAAATGCATTTGTTATGCTCAGTTATTTATGAAGTCGGTTATTGAAATTTAAATTTCTTTAAGTAACTCCTGAGCAATTGAGCAATCGTTCAGTTGTCTGTAAATTTCGTCGCGAACGCCGAAGCCCAGCCTTTATTGCAAAATCCATCCAGTATCTTAGTCAGACAATTCACGATGTTTCACGAGCAAAAAAATTTCAAACCTTGCTTTCTAGCTGGCCTTAAAGTAAAAGTCAGAGCCAATCAAACCCGTTAATGCCCGACCGTTTTATCTTCATTGGCTAAGAAGAGGTTCATCAGCATCACGAAAATTCACAGAAACGAAGAACCTTAACCCAACTTCTAACATACAAGTAGTAAGCATCTCCTACCTAATAAGATGGGAGAAGTTTGTAGGGAGCGGTTCTAGAAAGTTTTGACCTGGTTGAAGAGCGACGGATAGACCATCAGTTTTTATCTTGTGAGGCAATTTTTAGTTGCCAAGACTTGCAACAAAAGTAACGATAGCCGGATTGCATCTTTGAGCTCTGACGTTCAACCCATGAACTCCACGAAGAAGCCTGCTAGGGACATAACATTGGTTTCGAGAGAGGGTGATGTCTTTATCTTTTTATTCGCTGACGACGAAAAAGTTAAAGCCAAACCCTACCGCAACATAGTGCAAACAGGAACCATTCCATGGATGACGAGCAAGTCTTCAAATGAGAAGTGCATTTTCCTACGTGGACTAGGATTCCGCCCACTCGGCAAGCAAAACTGGCGACTTGCTCTAGAAGTCCGGTGTGCGATCTGGTAGAAAGACTTCTAGCCTCCCAAGGAGTCGCCTGACCTGAACCAGTTGGATTACTCTTTTTAGTCGAAAATTGAGGCTAAAGCCAGAGCCAAGCCTAACAACAACATTAAAGCTCTTAGGAACATCAAAAAGTCTGTTTAGTTTTTAGAAACGGCAAAAGTTATCCTGGTGTGTCCAGCATTCGAAAGCATGTAGAAACTATCATAACTGCTGAAGGCGGTCGAGTAGAATGTAAATTTTACTCTCCTGGCTCGCTGAAAAAATTTTGAAAACTCATTTTATTGTATTATTTTTTCCCTTAAGTTATTAGGATTTAAACGCAGAACGAGAACTCATGCTTATTTACCTGAAAAACCTGCAAGAAGGAACTCTGTCTCTCATAGAAATCGAAGCCAATTATAATCAACAGAAATTATCATTTTCACTCAACTCGGGCAAATGGAGACAATGGCAGTTTCATTGAATGTGATTTCAAATTTAGTATTAGCAAATTTAGTATTAGTGAGTAAATTTCTGACTTATGAAACGTTATCTTCAGCGACCAGCTGTTACTAATCACAGTTCATAATTTCTGAGACTAAGCATCACTGAAAAATTATTTCAAGTCGCGAGCTTAAAATATTCAATCCCAAAAACACAGAAGTGTTCATACTCTTACGGATGTTTTGTTTTGGACATCAACTGTAAGAAGCTAGAGAATCTTATCTCTAGTACATTTACTTAGTTAAAAATCGCCTACTCGATCGAGACCATGGACCAAGATGACATGGTCTACCATGACCGACCACTGTCAGTGCATGCTTCGTTTTTGTGTGGCTGTCATAAACTTCTTTCTCAACTTACTGTCTCTGTCCCTTCTGCATAGATTCCGCATCCCCTTATCGTACACTGTCTGTTGACTATGAGCAGAGTTTCTGCAAGTAAATGTTCAAGCGATCTCAAAATTACAAAACATACTGGCAGCTCAGGCAGTTCGCAGAGGCAACGCTATTTGTTTACCTCTGTAGCTATCTGAAATGCAGCAATGCATGGGACACAGTTTTGTGTATCCATGACGCTTTTCGGCCGCTAGGTCGTCACCGACTCTCGCTCGAACGTGCGAATGTTGAACTTCGGGTGCCTTTCTGTGATCATCATCTCGGATGTGTTCGGCGATTTTTATCTTGGTGTTAACCTAGGAGTTATAACATACAAGGAATTAGCATTGGAGCAAAAATTAGTTATGAAATGACTGAGTCTCAAAAAATACAGTTGAAATTCGCTCCGTGTGTTTGAGAACGTTCAACATTGGATATTCCCAATGGTGTTCTCAAAATTCAATGCGTGTACGTTAAATGCTCATTTGTAAAATTTCAATGCTCATGTGTAACGACTCATACTGTAATTTTATGAGTTTGATTTGGATAATCAATCATAAATATTTTTGGATGGATTTTTTAAAATATATTTGGAACCCACACGTATATTTGAATTGTGAGAAACTTTGAATGACAATAGATAGCGTCGTTCTGAACCTTACAATTCATAATTTCATTACGCAGGACCGAGACTGCTTGCAAAAAGTGGAGACCAAATTGAAACGGATCATCAGGAATTACAGTGTCTCATCAATTTCATTCATTAAATGAATTATTAATTTTATCATATGAATTCCGAGTCGAATTATTTGGTTCTGCCGACGTAATTGAAACGAAAATTTTTTCCAGCCGTAGGATATGCTCTAATATGCAAGAATAAAGTCACCTCGCACGCTCGGCCAAAACCTTCCGCCAACATATTGGTCTCTTAAGTGACGGTATTACCATTATTGAATATGCAGAGTGTTGCAAAATTGTTGGCACAAACTTCAGCTTCTAATAAAAAATATTGATATTAGCACTATTTCATAAAAAAAATTTAAAAAACGTTCAGTTTCTGGGATGACCTGATATGCAAAATAAGAAGGCTGATTGTTACCTACACTATGTTTATTAATACGCAATAGGGTTATTACTAAACCAACTAACAACAGATAATTTGTTGGTAGTGAGGACCTTATTACAGCAATTGTTCAAAATGTCTAACATGAACATCGACAAAAACCTTCGTCGGAAGGAGTTGCGTACGTCGCCAAAGACTCCAGGCATCTCAGCATTGTCTCCAGCAGCGACTGTAATTCTGGCGACAAGATCTTTTTCCGACTAGACAGGTCGATAATAAGACTTGAATATTTTTCATGTGTCCCCGCAAAAAAAATCTACCGGAGTCAGATTAGGAGATCTTGGCGACCAGGACTCAGGACCATAACGACCATTCCATCGATTTGGAAATTGTAGGCCAAGAAAACTCTTCACATTCACAGCAAAATGTGACGGAGCTCCATCATTCTGAAACCACACTTTTCTACGAATATCCAATGGAATATCGCCCAATAAATCGGAAAGGCCTACTTCAAGAAAGATTCTGTAAACATTCCCAGTGAGACACTCTGGCAGAATGCGTGGGCTACTGATTTGATTATGAACGATACCTGCTCTATAGCATTGACTGTGTAGCGCTGATGGTGTCCATGTTCATGGATGACCTGAGAGTTGTTCGTTTGCCTTTCGGGAAAATTATGGAAAATGGACATTCCATCACGGTTGAAGGTGGCTTCATTCGTGAACAACACGTGTTCGCGAAATGGTTATCTTCTAACTCCTGATTCAAAAACCACTGCTCGAATCGTTCGCGAGGAGCATAATCTGCAGGAAGGAGTCCCTGGACTCTCTCAAAGTGATACGAATGATTATTATTCCGATACAATATCCACTAAAATGTAGTATGATCTTAAATTTCCAAAGGTGCTGCTGCGGCACGAGTGCTCGTAGGTGGGTTTTGACGGAAATGTTCCATCACACCTTCATGATGACCCAGATCAAGCTGTCTTGCGCGACCATCATTTAAACAAACATCGGCATCTTAGGATGCTTTATTTCCAATCAAGCCTGATACAAATGATCTTGAGCATTGGTTTTTCAAATATCTTATAACTAACACTATATATAGGACACCATGACGGTTCCCCCGTAAAGCCGGTACCCATTTCCGACACCTGGGTTGAGTGGGGTATTGTGCTTGAGCTTTCCCTTATACCCAACGGGGAAAATCGCCGCGCCAGCGCCGGGATACGAACCCTCGTCTCCAACATGCAAGGCCGATCCCTTAACCACTGTACCACTGCGAGCAATTCACTCTGTTTGCACTGAAACTTTCGTTCTCTCACAAGCTTCGGAACAAAGCAGTAAATAATTGATGACCAGTCACCTATCTATTGGGGAAACGTTCTTGGCACATTCTTGCAGCATGTCTTGCATCACCATCAGCAGAATCATAGACGAAATACTTATCAGCCATTTCTGCATTTGTTAGGCGGTTCATCTTACCAGTAAAGTGTCACGATGCTAGCTGAATACGGTTCAAATTAGAGGTTACAAACGTTGACTGGAAATTTTTAGAAATTTCTTTATTCTGGAATTTTTTTAAATTTGTGAATAGTAAGTTTCTAGACATTCTTGAAATAGGATTAAAAGGTATGGCGTCGCCGTCAATTCTGCCAAAATTTTTCAATTCTTATTCTCCTTATTGTTCTGTTCCTGTCTTTTGCAAATTCGCCGTCGTGCTGCAAAATATGAATCTTAAAAGTTTATAAGCATAACACCTCATCAACGAACAGTTTTTTGAAGTTTGTTCATTGATGAAATAGTACTTATTTCAATTTTTACTATCAGTAGCCGAAGCTTGTACCAACTGTTTTCCAACACTCTGCATATGCATAATGTTTTTTGAATATTTCAGTTATTCTAGATTGAATAATTTTTATTCCTTTTATAACCTAGTGAGTCAATGTTTGATGTTTTGGAATCATGTGTTTGTTTTTAATGAAATAGATGCTTTTCTAATACGAGTGAACTTTCATACAAACATTACATTGTTTTTAACATGTTTATTTCAATTTCCTGTCAGAGATGCACTAGACTTTTCAGTGTGAAATTTAGAACGATGTTTGTTGCATACGCAGTGTAAATTATATTTTCTGTTTCTCATCTTTGCCCTAGGTCATCCACAGCTTATTTCGAGATCGAAACATTCTTTGTTTATCAATACGCTGTGTTTGCCATGACCTTCATACGAATTAGTGTACTGGGGGCTCGCAAGCATATTAGAGTCTCAATTCTATTTCTGACTATATATTACGGTTCATTAGCAGCTTCCCAACACGTTTCAAAGCAGCGGATGTGGCATTCACGCTCCATCCTCAATTCTCTTCACAGGTGTCAGAACCTGACTCTAAAGGACTGGAAAGTTACTCGAGCTACGCAGTATCGCTCCTCCTCAACAAAGTGTCATTAGTTAGGCATAACCTGCACGTAACTCTAATGAAGGAGCAAAATAATTACAGCTAATTTCAGGCCTAGTTGTCTCTTCTTGGTAAACTAATAGAGAGAAAATATAATTTTGCCATTGAGGGTACCTTGGAGCATTAATATTTCCACCCGATTTCGTACAAAATGTTCAGTGAGCGAATTGATCAAAATGTTCACGTTCCGATTGAATGCTTAAAATCATTGCACTAATCAAGGCATGTCGAAGAGGTATGCGGATCAGATGTTATATAGTATTTGAATTAACTACTGTGACGAAAATGCTTCGGATTTGCAATGAGTCACAAGTTTCTGGTTTACGTACTCAAACCTTTTATACCTTAAATGAAGGTACTGGTTTGTGTGCCCAGGCTAGGACAGGTTATGTGGTCCTGCTCATTCCAGAGTACTATGCCGCAATAAGCATTTTTTACTATGAATAACGTAAGTTGATGGTCTGGTTTCAGCTTAGCGGGAGCAGGGCAGAAAACCATCCCGTATTGGTCTAATGAGGCTGTGCGTAGCACCCTTCATGTCGTCGCAACCTCTTCGTGACCCATGAAGTTGCTAGCGTAGAACAGTGCATGTTTTTAAAGCCTCTCAAATGATCACAATATTTATAGAAACCAAAATCTAGAACTTATAGTTACAGCGTAAACTTCAACTATACACTAAGCATTACAACATTTTATATCATTGAGTATATTCCTGAATTTGTTGTGAGTTGAACAGGGAAATTGAAATCTGCAATTAAATTGAGGACGTCCTCAACAGCTTACGACAGTGTTAAATGCATAATAACATCAAGAATAATTAACATCAGCGGTTACAGTGTACATGTATACATTTATCGAATGAATAAGATCCTGATTTCAAATTAAATTGTTTCCCAATCTAACTACTAACTTTTTCACTCATCAAAAATAAGCGTCAGCAAGACTACAACAATATCTGTTCAGTTCAATTATTTTATTCAACACTGACATAACTCGGTTTCTCCGTCTTCAATTTTAGGAAAATCAATAGTTGAGTCTCCAAACAGTAAAATTTTAAGAACATAATCAGCACCAAGTGTTTATTTACTCAAAACTAAAAATAAAAAAAATATTCAAAATATTTCAGCACATTTCCGTACATTCAAGAAATGTCACCTCTAGTTTCATATTCAACTTGAATTTTTGAAAAATAAAGGGAGCTTCACACTTCCGTGAAAAAATCAGTTTTTGAAACAACAAATTCCAACCCCTTATATCACGCACAAATAAAATTCTCACTTATCACAATTCGTTGAGAAATGGTAGTTCTTTTTAAAACACAAAACAGTTTTACATTCTGTTTCATTAATCATACGTAGAAGAAGGTTTGAGAAGTATTATGTATTCAAACAATAAATGAAAAAATTATCTACATTTTTACACACGTTTTTACGTAAATCAAAACGTATTAAAATGAAATGGAAATCAGGAGATGCTATTAATTTCATAATTAACTGAAACTCTTGTACATAAAACTAAGCATGTATGAAAATCATGTTTATTATGGGAACTATTTTATTTTGAAAAAGAACATAACTTTTCGAACACCTTCAATCTCACACAAATGAAAAACTCATTTATCTCTAAACCATCACATGATTATTTCAATTTCATTCATGAAAAAATCTAATACCTGTTTTTACTCCCCGGTCAAGTTATTCACCTGCACAAAAGTAACGAACAGAAGGTAATTGATGAAATATTTTAATTACTATTGTTTCCGAATCAACCGAGGAACTTTCAAACAATCGAATGATATATATTTTTTCCACTTTCGGTTCCATAAATAACAGAAGTTCTCGTAAAGTTAGTTGAAGTCGTACACTACAGTTGGGAAAATAATTTCTACTTTGAAAGAGGCGAAAAACTTGTTCATTTATCATTATCACGCTTATTATACTCTTATTTACCACTGAGGGAAAACAAATTAATGGTTCTGTTTTTGAACACGAAAAAATAGAACACCAAGTACTGTTTATCACAGTTCAAGTTAATTGCCGCTATAAAAAGAAAGAATTCAGACGACAATATTTTACATTCGTGTGCACACCACAGTTTAAATGGGATAACGCTGGGACCAAGGCAAAGTTCTCCCCTATGAAAACTAGGTGAATGAATCTTGGAATGCCTATGTTAAATGTAAAATCTCATTTAAAACACATTTTGTTCGTAGAAAATTTTCTAGTGTTGCATTAGAAAAAAACTTATTAAATTAAATATACGATTTGAGACTCTTTTGCAAATCTAATTACTCAGAAAATATTCAAGGCACAAGCTTCATTTTAGTCATATTTCACGCAGGAATAAATTGCCTGTATATCTGGCTGCCAGTTTTTTGAATTTTGAATAATATGAAAAATTTATAAAAAATATTTTTGTTACAAATTTTCACTAAAAATCACTCAGACTTTTCAATGTAACTCGACTTTGAAATCGAAATTGAAAAAACTGGACGCTGAATTTTTATACAATTTATTCTTACGTCGAATGAAACTTAAATCTTGTTTGTATGTTGAACAGTGCAAAAGTTAACAAAATTTAAATATCAATAACTCAAAATCGTAGAAAACGCCTAATGCAAAAAGTGAAACTAATCTAGACTAATCCGTAGACTTTTTCCCAGCTTTGAGTACGTTTGCAATGTATAACTCAGGCTGTGCAGGCCCCATGACAGAGAGCCCACTCCATTTTACAGTAAACCGGCCCTTGAAGTACCAAAATAAGTACTAGGTGCGCTTTTAGATGCAAGCGAAAACAGACCTACATTTAGAATAGGACGAAACTTTCGTTTACGACCCCGGAAGTACATGTACCGCATGATACAACAAGGGTACCTGTACCGTAAAGGTAATAATGAGTTTAATTTGTGGTTCCCAAAGGAACCAGCACCAGTTCCCGCAGGAAAAAAAAACGAGAACAACAGCGAGAAGAAGGCATTAGAAAGCACCTAACTCGCCACTGCACACGACGGCAGCTGCTTATACCCTAGCGGTAGCGCTACGAGCTTGCACTAGCCCTTACTAATGCCCCCATATCTCGAGAACGGCTCAGCCGAATTTTCTCAAACTTGCACAGGAGACAGTTGAGACTATTAGGAATTGAATAACTGAAAAAAACGAAAATCTTAAATTTCGCCATTTCCCATAGCTTGATTCCATTAAACGAGGAAATATCCTAGCCCACGAAAAAATTTAATTTTCATTTCTCGTATCATTTTTATTTTGAGTTCTCGAAAAATGAAAGTGTAACACTGGATTAAAAATATTGTCTCGATTTTAAAAGAGTAAAATTGTTTCCTAACCCTTATTATCTCACAAATGAAATTCTCATTTACCACTATATCATAACATGAGAGTTTCATTTTCATTGAAGGAAAAATCCAACAATACCTTTTTGTACAACCGAGCGTTGAAGGGTCACTAGCTAGCGTTATAAGTAGCGCTCTGATATAATTCACGAATAATATGTTTAAGCAGTTGTTCGTACGTTTGAGACTCACTGATCATAGCTCAAGTTAATTGCTACTAATATGTAAAAGAACTGAAATGGAAAATAAAATAATTTAACATTTATGAGCACATTTTATTAATTAGGAAGTTCTAAAGGTTTCAAAAAACGAAAATAATTCAAGTTTTCGTTTTTAGTTTCATTATAACTTCTAGTTTCCGAAAATAGAAGGAAGTCTTAAACACTACCGTAGAAAAATAATTTCTACTTTGAAACAGCTAAAAAAATGCAAACACTCATCAAATGTGAGGTACAAAATTATGCAACATTTAGATGTACATAATCATCCAAACCAAAAATCTTCACCAATTGAAAATAATTTAATCATCACTTTTAGCTTCAAATGAGCTTAAATTCTTGCTAAGTTATTAACATCTCACGCGTTAAAAGTTCTGTTTTGATACAATGAAGAAAACATTGAAACAACTATTAGAACTTGGGAGCTCAAATTCCTGTCGAATAGTGAAATATAAAATGAAAGTAACCTCTCGCGAACTAAGAAAGAAATGTTTTCATAAAAAACTGTGACTCCCTAGCATAGCATCATATTATGATGTGTTCCACTTTTCACTGGCTCAAATGACCTTTACCTGTGAAATTAAATGTGATGTGTTGACCACCACTGGTAGTGATACCGACGTCTTTTGACGAAGATGGTGATGGGACAAGTTGTCACATTACTGGTCGCGATCACGGTCACTTGATCTTGCGAGCCTGTTTTGCTCAAGGATGAACATTGTACTGGATTTTTATCAACAAATTGAAAACCTTGTCCTTATATCTGTAGAGCTGTTGCTCTGGCGAGCACCTATCTCTGTTAAAGGTATACTCAACTTCATAACAATGTGATTTACCTTAACGGGCCAGATTACTGTCTTTAAGAAATTCAGCCATGAATTAGTATTAATGATTTATTAATACTTCTAACGATATTATTGCTTTATTGCTACATTAGTCATTTTCAGACTTCCTAGCCACGATAAACACGATCTTAAAAAAGCGAATAGAAGAGACAAAGCATTTAGTAGAGATTATAAAAAACGAAAAATCTATAAACAAGGTGTGTTTCCACACAGGCTACCCTGCACATTGAAACGGCAGGTTAGGATTAGGATAAAAAAAAAAAAAAGAAAAAAAACAGTTAGCGAAGATGGCTTGACAACTGAACTCATCAAAGTGGGCACGAAAGAAAAAACTCCCAAAGGACCATCAGTAGCTGAGGTAGCCCTTCAGTATCCTATTACCTATTTAATGCTTCCTGAGGGGTTCTGCCCCTCCTGAGGGGTTCTGAGGAATGCCTCCTGAGGGGGATCAGCTGATTGATACTGAAGGAAATAACTATATGAGGATTTTGAGTAGCCAAGTAGGGTTCATAGCCTGGTAAAAGAGAATACGTCACGACTGCAAAACTATGCAGGGAATTCACCTTGTAAATGAAGTTGTAACACCTTGTGGAGAAATGGTACACAGGGGAGTGTTCGAATAGTTAGCATTTTTTACTAAATCGGTGAGTTTGGCGAGGACATTAGTTCTGTGAATTTCTCCATCTTCGTTAGACGGAGGATAGTGCTGAGTAAACTTTCAAGATATAAGTAGGGTAGTGGAAAACTAAATATGTAATGTGAACAAGTATTTAATAACATTTGTACAGTAATTGGGTCAGTCTGAGTTAAATTGCAAAACATTTTAAACTTATTTTATCTTTCCTCAAGAAATATGAGCTTGATTAATATACAGTATGAACTGTATCTCTATTTCCACGTTTTTAAAACAAAGTGGTCAAAAGATGAGAGAGTGGTTACTTACCCGAGAGTTTGATTTCACAGAAAGTCGTCATTTTAGTAGGAGGAGCATTCGTTTGATCCTCGAGACCAAGAATCGCTCGCTGAAGGTAACTTAGGCTTCTGCTGCAACATCTAGAACAATAGCAAGCGAAACACTAGTAGCAGACTTTTTCGCCTTTTTTCATGTCTCCAGCGAGTGACTGGAAGCAAATTTGGGTTGCCGATGATCACTTAAACACAAAAAAAAAGTTGAGTAAGTGTATAACAAATTACCTTAATACACTGACCTTAACACACAATGAAACTTTGACAATTTTGTTTGTTTAAATGCTTACTTGATTGTTCAAAGCTTGTTAGCATTCATACACTGTTCTCAGGAATAAAGTAAGACTAAATTCGACATCATCTTTCAGTAATAACATGGGGTTAAATTTAAAATTTCCTCCTATTTACATGTACCAGACTTCACACTTCAGGAGTGACTGAGAATCTCATTGAAGAATTTGGTCGGGAAATCTTGATTCACTCCCCATATCATTTTCCCGATTTTGGTCCAACCAACTGCCAGATTTTCCAAAGCTTACAGAATCATTCATTTGGACATAGGCGTACTTCTAGAGAGGAGGTTGAAAAATAGCTGGTTCCTGTTTTATGAGTTTAAACCAAATTAAATTCTGTGGAGGTTTCAAAAAGCTCACAGAAAGATGGAAAGACGTCAGTTCATTTGAAGAGGTATTTTGCTAATGATCGACTAACTCTGTTTCACTGAATTTTATTTTCCATATTAAAAATGAACAGAACATTTGTAATGCAATCTATTAATAAGTCGACACCATTTTCCAAGGGTGTCGCAGTCTCTGTTTTCTTCTTTTTCTCACGCGGAGTATTCAAACTTATATATTATCCCCAGAGTAACAAACATCAATAACAAACATCAATTTCAAAAAACATGCCTCCTATTGAGGCGTCTTCGAGTTGGGGTTGGTAAGGTAGAGAAACGATGGTCTTCGTAGATAACTTTACTGGTATTCAGGCGTGCGAAGTGGCGGGAGGAAGCTGGTTACAGTGTGAGAAGTGCAGATTAAATGCAAGTTAGCAAACACGACGAGCGCTTTTCCGCGGCTCATCGGTGGCGATGTAAAGAGGGAGACGTAATCAACGGGTTATCATTCATTCATTCAGCTTCTTATTAGTTATGAGAATATCGATGAGCTTAGGTACTTCTTTGGAACTATATTCCTATAAATGTATATAATATGCACATTTGGTTGAACTTTACAAAACAGTTGAGATCAATTTGGTAGATTGATACTAAGTTCAAATTTCAGACAACTCTACTCTGTGTATTTTTTAATTTGAAACATAATGCTCTACGTAGGATGAAATACTTTCAAATTATAGGCTGAAATTGTGATAATTTTAACTCTTGAATTCGAAGAGGAAGGTTAACATTCAGTTGAATTTCATGACCCCGAATCACTGTCACGCTATCAAGAACGTAGCAAGTAAAGTGACTGTAAATGTTTAGGATCTCAAAAGTGAAAGAACTTGAGGAAATAAATCACAGTTGAAAACTCCAGAAATGAATAACACAGTTTGATTAGAGAACCCAACGTTCTGAATTACAAAAATTACTGAAAAGAAACTGTCAGTAACCTAAGCTAAACATCTTTGAATATTCCGTCCAGTTCTTAGACGATATCATGTAACAATCTTTGTCTAAGAACAATTCCGAATTTTAGAGAACCTGAATCCACTGTAGACGAGTAGTGACGCTATTAAAACGAGCATAATTAGCCCTATTATGCTTCACTTTGTTTACCTAGAGAGAGAGCAAACAAGTCAATAGAACGTTGCAAAGTATTTGTGTTGAAATTGTTTTGTTAAAGAGTGTCTGAGACGTAGTCTATCGTCAATAATTTGAGAAATTTTGGAACAGGGTTAAATTTAAGACTGAAAATTCTCATGATTTTCGGATAGGACTTCCCAGATGATCGTTCAATTCATGTTATGACAAATATGTCAGTGATGAGAACATTTAATTCATTCGTTCTCTCATCATCATATTTTGTTTGAACTGTAGAGTCCATCAAAGCAATGCAACTGCAAAGCTGCACTTTTTTTTGCTGCTGAATTAAAATGAATGTTTTCAATTAAAATGATATGCCATTGAGTTTAGATATCTTATCCATTGAAGAAGTACTAGTCTATGCTTCACCTCGTTTGCAATACTGCTTGGAATACTCGGCAGAATAGTGAAAATAAACAAAATCAATTCCAACATTAAAAGTTAAGTTCAGTGAAATTTCATTTGCTCCATAATAGAATCATCATCCGTTTTGCTGGAATGACTTTGTGATTCGTTTACGGTCTTCACACGTCAGTGGATTTTGCACTTGCGAGCGAATTTTCGGCTTGCACTTTACTCAACGCACGAATATTTTATCAATCATGTTTATCGTTGTACTTTAATTCAGGAGATTTGTTCTTTGAGCTCTGCAATGCGAGCCAAAATGAAAAATAATTCGGCGAACAGCTCTCCGATTTCAATTAACTTTCCGGTGCAGCTTCTATATCCCTTGAACTTACGTTATTGTTCACATCTCAATGTTTAATTAATTTTACTGCTCAGAAGAAAGAGCGTGAAGTTTTTCTTGTGTATGTTTAAAAGCTTTATTTTTGTCCCCCATTGCGTTGTATCCTATTGAGAAAAATTCATCTTTGGCTTACACTAATAGACTTTCGTGCGTAATTATAATACGCGTTGGTAGATAGAATAATGGTATATCAAGCACTTCCCAGACAATGAAGTTTTCAGAACAGTTTTTATGAACAGTATCGAAGACAATTATACTTGCTAATAAAGAGTTGATGTTAAAGAAGAATTACGGTACTCTATAGAAATTTTTGTTAACAGTAAATATTACATTTTAATTCCCGAGAGAAGTGAAAATAAAAAGAATTCAAACAGAGCATCATAGGGTATATTCTCTTCATGCTTTTAGCAAAAGGTGCGTTCGTTTGCCTCTCCTTTTCTTTCTATATGTGATAGTTTATATAGTTCTGTGTTAAGGGCTTTGTCATTGGTATTGTTGTGTCGTTACTTGCAGCACATGAAGTTTATTTAGCTGTAGCTGTAACTCCAGTTTCTGAAGCCTTAAACTTCTAGGGATGAGGGGAAGGAAGCTCTCAGCAACTTTCCTAATATTGTACTGATTCCATCGGTGACTGACCTTCCTTAAAACTAGCAGTGCCCGGAAGTCAAACAAAGACCTTCCGTTGCTTGTAAGAGGCAAAGCGTAACAAGGACTTCCGTCGGCAAGTTTCCGGCGGTTGTGACATGCGAAGCCAAGGGCGATAAGATCTCCGGCTACGCCTGCTATGCAAGGCTCACTCCAAGAAACAACAATTTCCCTCCCTTTAGATGAATATATGTCAAACGGAAGGAGTATCTCAGCAACCTATTCGCACAACAGGTTTAGTTATTCTACCTGATTCAAGGGGTACGTTTTGTACAGGTGAACTGCTAACAGGGTGCACAGTCGAAGATTCCTCCTCCCCACTACCGATAGATTCCAAATTACTAGAAAGATGAAGCAGCTGATTTGAGTGTCTCTTCCAATTTACATTTAATGCTAATATTTGAACATGAAAGATATTAACAGCAACGTCACTAACAATAATTCCCTTCAGCCACTTGGGACCATTTCTTAAATTCAGAGCCAGAACATGATCACCGACATCAAATTGAGTGACATAAATAGGCTTAGACTTGGACACAGAGTATTTCGGATGAACTCTATCTCTAGAAGTAACAAATTTACGATTGTCCAGCGCAACAGAGGGAGCAATTTTTGTGACACTATGAGGAATGCAATGTGATTGAAATAACGCTTTTGCGTTATTTGAATCGGAAGATTTGAACGATTCGGAAGAAGAGAGTTTTTTCAGCAGGTCTTTAATGACTCTTACCCCCTCTCAGCTTGACCATTGCTTGCTGGAGAGTAGGGCGGAGGTGTGAGGTGCTCAATGCCGTTGGAAATTAGAAAATCTTTAAAATCTTGAGATGAATAGTTATAGGCATTGTCACTCACGAGCACATCACACAGTCCGTTTCTGCTGAAAATCATTTTCAAAGCATCGATAGTATCTGACACACTCGTGGATGGTACCACTTCTCATTCAATATATTTAGACAATGCATCTACAGCAATGAAAACAATTTTATTCTCATAGCAAAAGTGATCAACATGAATACGTTCAAAAGGACGAGAAGGAGTGGGCCATTCAACATATTTAGACTTAGGTTTTGCTCGATTCAATTGACATTGAGGGCAACTTTTTACAATGTCTTCAATAGTTTTGTCCATTGCGGGAAACCCAATAACAGATCTGGGCAAGGACTTCATGCCACAAATGCCAGGATGTCCATCATGAAATGTTTCAAGAACTAAACTACGTAAAGACTTGGGAATTAAAACCCTTTCTTTATAGAGAATGCAACCTTTCATGATCATCTGAGGTTGCATGTTCTTAAATTTTGACAAATTAGGATTTGGCTTAGGAGGCAAGCCAACCTTTATGTACTGTTTGAGTTGACATAATTCACTATCCATACCAGTGGGAGTTTTTATATCTACACACGTAATGGGAGTTTTATCGAGAGAGTTCACTGCAAAGATCATTTCGTACGGTTCTAGTTCTGTTACAGTTGTGGGCAGGGGAAGCCTACTGAGACCATCGCTATTTACGTTACATTTACCTTCCGAATAGCTGAAAACATAGTTAAACTGGGAGAGTCTGAGAGCCCATTTTTGAATACGAGCGGAACAATTGAGAGGTACACCCTTGTTATGTGCAAAAAGTTTACAAAGAGATTTTTGATCGTTATGAATGATAAACTTAGCACCAAGAAGAAATATCTTAAATTTTTCGACATTGAAAACAACACTAAGGCTCTCTCTTTCAACGTTAGAATAGTTTCACTCTGCATTATTTAGAGATCTAGAAGCAAATTGATCAGGACACCAATCATGAGAAGAACCAAAGCGTTGCATGAGTACGGCAGCAACCCCATTACCAGAACAATCCGTTTCAAGGAGAGTTTCATGGTTGGGATCAAACAATTTTAGAGGCTTATGCGAACGAAAGATATCCTTGATTATTTGGACACTTTTATCCTGCTCTGGAGTCCACCGGAAAGGTACATCTTTCCTAAGTAGCGAATACAGAGGATGCATGACATGAAAAAATTGGGTACAAAATAACTGTAGAATTTACACAATGCAATGAAAGCTTGCAACTGTTTGAGGTTTTTGGGAACAGGAGCATTGAGAATTGCGTCAACTTTCCCAGAATTAGGGTAAACACCTTTGTTATCGAAAACGTACCCTAGATAAGACACAATCAGTTGGAAAGGCACATTTAGAGTGATTTAAGCGAATTCCAGCATTTTTGAGGACAGACATGACTTTGTCAAGAACTTCCAAATGAGCATCATAGGAAGAGGTCAAAATGAGTAGATCATCCTGGTACACAATGATGTTATCGATCCCAGAAAGAATCCCATTCATGAACGCTTGAAAAATGCCAGGGCTTGCACGCAATCCATGTGGTAAGTAATTGCACATCAATAGACCTTCCGAGGCGTTAATGGTCGTAAACTTTTTTTATTCTTCGTCCAACTGAATTTGCAGAAACGCATTTGACAAATCAATTTTGGAGAAAAACTTCGCGTCTCCGACTTGAAAAATTACATCATCAATAACAGGAAGTTCAGATTGAATTGAATTCAGAAAATTGTTAATGGAGGCCGGAAAATCTCCACAGATTCTCACACTGCCGTCAGACTTTAGAACATTAACGGTAGGAGATGTCCATTGGCTATAATACACTTTAGAAATTTTACCCATGTTCTGCAAGCGCTCCAGTTCGGTTTTGACAGGGTCTTTTAGTCTTACAGGAACAGGGCGTGCTTTACAAAATACAGGAATTGCATTAGGCAACACATCAAGATGAACGATATCTCTAACGTTAGACTGTGAATCAGATGACAAGTAATCATCATATTTCACAGACAAGCCTCTCGGCAAACTATGACAATCCGTTTTGTTTATAGTGTCGCATTTATCAGGAATGACAACATTTACGTTGAGTTCAGAACAAATATCTCGGCCAAGTAAGTTGATTCTATCATCTTCTACAATAAGAAATATATGATTAAAACTGACGTTTGTAAAACTAATGATTATTGAAGATTGACCTAGCAAATTTACAGAGCCCCCACTGTATCCGAGCACTTTACTACACGTAGGATTTATAACAGCCCCAACAGCAAGTGAATCTCTTTTACGTATGGTCGAGACCGCACTGCCGTTGTCAGGAAGAAATAACAGGTTTACCGTTTAAATTGCATTTTAACACAGTGGGCTCTTTTGTTACGGGAATTACAGTGGTGTTTACTCTAAGAAATGAGAATCACTCAAGCGATTATCAGAGAAATTATGTACACAATTACCGTCACCATTGTCGTTCCTAGGGTTTTGTAGAACAACTTCGTTCTTCACCTGTAGAGGCACACGTGAACTCTTCATTGACCCATCTTCTCTTCCGACGTTGCCATGACAACCGCTCCTTTCCGACTGCACCATGTAAGTGCGAGCTGCGTCAAATTCTCTTCGTGTAGGTCCCCTTCGTGTGGGTTCCCCACGTGTAGATTCCACCAGAGAAGGCCGTAGTGCCGTCGTAGATTTGCAAACTTTACAAATGTGGCCTACTTTTCCACATTTTTGCATTTCAGTTTCAAAGCATAGCAATTCTTTGCAAGGTGCTTCTGCCTGGCTCCGCAACGGATACAAATGTTGTTTGGCTGTAACTTTTCTGTTGTAAAAAACGAAGAAGATGCACCCTCACGAATAATATCTTGAGCATCAGAATTTAACTGTTCGATGAGTTTTGCATTTTCAACACATTCGTTGAACGACTTGGTCTCACACTTCTGTAGAACTGCACTGAGAATTTGTGCTGAATGAAGACCAGCCACGAAAGCGTCTCTCAAGAGACGATCACGACAGCAATTATCGTAGTTGCACGCAGATGCTAAGTCATTTAACGTTTTAGCACAACTTTCTACGGATTCATTATAACCTTGCTTTCTATTTAGAAATGTAACAGACGCGCCGACAGCCGATTTCTTCACTTCAAATTGTTGGATTAGTTTTTCGTCTAGTTCATCATGCGTAGCATCAGTGAGTAATGTAGGTTTAATTCTTCGTTGTAGATCAGTAATGATGTTTACAGGCAATGCTTTAACAAAAATGCTAGCTTTCTTACTGCCATTGTTCCCCGCCTTCTGAAGAGCGTCTGTACACTGTACTTGTAGTCGTTGTAGAAATTCACACACTGTTTCCACTTCAACGTCAAACGGAGGAAAGCTAATTGTAGAAAACGCCATCTTGGTTTCAGAGCACTTGTAAAGTTCAAATTCATTTTGGAGATTCGAAATCCTCGTCTCCAAATTTGTTGTGTCGTTACTTTCAGCACAACATGAGGTTTATTCAGCTGTAGCTGGAACTACAGTTTCTGAAGCCTTAAACTCCTAAGGATGAGGGGAAGGAAACTCACAGCAACGTTCCTAATATTGTACTGATTCAATCGGTGACAGACCTTCCTTATAACTAGCAGTGCCCGGAAGTCAAACAAAGACCTTCCGGTGCTTGTAAAAGGCAAAGCGTAACAAGGACTTCCGTCGGCAAGTTTCCGGCGGTTGTGACATGCGAAGCCAAGCGCGATAAGATCTCCGGCGGTGCCTGCTATGCAAGGCTCACTCCGAGATACAACAGGTATGAACATATTTTCATTTTTATTCAAAAGAAAATATTCCTTTAGATCTTTAATTTTTGCATGTCAACGACATAACGTCTTTACAGGACAAACATGTCAAATATTATACCAAATTTAAAGAGTTACTATACATTTGGCAGCACTAAATGTGTTGTCGAATTGACCAGCCACAATATTGAAACTTTTAATCCATTAATTACAGTTTTTCTCCTATATCTGACGACATAAATACAAATAAACAATGTTTCGATAGCTTTTTGCGTGCACCATAAGTGCATAAACACTAGCTTCAAATTTTTATTAGGTTTTTCAGCAGAGCGTGAGAGGCCGTTTTTAATTTCGAATTTTTCTAGGCAAATATCAGCTCCTGCCAGAAGGCTTCTACACCAACATATCTTCACTGTAATGACTTGGTCACATGATAACGTAAGTTCATTTAAATGTGAATCAAACTCATACATAACAGAACATTGAGGCTCCCCCAACTGGGGGATGATTTCCAGTAATAATTTTTATTTTAAAGTAGTTATTTTCAGTCTACTTCGTGATTATGGTTTGTAGGAAAGCATTATGCCTGCTCTACTTCTATCCAAATAGTAGTGAAAAAATATTCATAACATCCTTTTACTCAGAAATACATCTAAGATGATTGCACTCTGATTTATTTACTGCTTCGAGAATTTGATATATATTATTTCAAGAACTATACATTAAGGTGACAATGATCGTTCGAAAATAATGATGAAGTCAGACTGAAAGACTAGGAAGGATCATGAGTAACTGAAAAAAATTCTCCCATTCTATGTTATGTACTTTTCCCATTCAGGTTGACTGAATACGTATTTGTAAAATTACAGAAGGTGGCACAAGAATTCGAAGAAAACTCAGATATTCAAGTGTGATATATTTATGAATAGCTATGTTTCTCATGATATTAGGAAACATGAAGCACATGGTTACATTAAAACAATTCCAACATCCAACGTGTTATGTACAAAAATTTGAATATAAACTTATTTAAAAAAAAAATGGTCAACATAAGGCCACACGGACGCTGCATTACAACATTAAGATGATGGGTTGCTTTTGTCTGTTTTCAGAGCTTGAAAACTGTGGACAATATTTCTAAAATTATTGTTGATTTTTTCTAATATAACTTTCACTCACCAATAAATCGTAGAGTGACAAAATGTTGAGGTTATTGAAGATTCAATTTTGATACAGCTAAAGTAATTTTTGGAGATTTTACTGAACTTTTAAAAACATTGTAAAATGTGAGTGTACATCTTGACAGTTAGGAGGGCTGGACAAAACTCAGAGTCAGCAGTCAAACGTTCACCTGCGATTAAATTTATGTGGCATTGGTTAGATTCCTCATTGCTAAGATAACTATGTTGAAGTATAAATCTTCCATTGAAGCAATACATAGACCTTTGCAGGTGATAAGCCTTTGCTGCATGTATAACTGCACACGTCCCATTGAACTATTTCTATTGTGATACGTTGAAAAAATAAAAGCATATTATCAAATGGGCTCTGTTTTGCATCATGTACGTGCTACTGCTTTTAGGTTTTGTTCAAGTTTACGCTGAAATCGTTTAACTCAGAATTCAATGAGTACAGAAGTTACTTTCGAGCTTCCCTTTTAATAGGCTAAAAAGTTTGACTCTCTATTTGTAGACGAGCTATAGGCATAAAATTCATAAAAATTATTCCTTGTTGTGAACCCTTTGCATGAACATATTATCGAACGTTAATTTATACAGGTATCCTTGAGGGACAATAAGGATATCGTATCCTAGTAATGAAAAGAGGATCAATTAAGCTTTAAGCTGAAGATGTAGTGTCAAAATTTAGTCTTGCATGACATTCAAGGAATCTTACAACTGAACGATAAAATAACTATTCTGATTTCCAGGGTGCTCTCACATGTTTTGTACCGTAAAAACATGCTTATAAAAATAGAAATAACCTCAGATTCTAGGTTTAAATCTGGCACATTAAACTAAAAAAAATAATGACCTGAGAAGTGTCAGAGTTTTCTATTCCTGTGCATCAAAACGAGTACATGCTCTCTTTGGCACAGTTTGCTAAAATTTATAGCAGATTCGGTTAATGAAAATTAAAAACACATGTTTCAGGAGAATTAAATAGCATTCCGATTGTTCTCGTAAACTCATGTCGTGTGACCTAGCGTATCTGCTGACTTGTGAAGTAGAAGTAAACAATTACATAAATTTGGATGCAAATAAAGAATGCCAACGCATTATAAAAGCCGTTGACTGCAGTCCCTCAATGGTTAATATGATACTTCTGTCAGTTTGAATAACGTTTTGCTCTCACAATTCCCTGGCTTCCAATGTAGCAGTTGAGTAGATGTTAATAACTAAACATGGTATTCACAATTTTCCTGTTTTCTTCGAAAGTTTACCATGATTTCTAATCAATAGCTACTGAATTTATTCTTTTATTATTAATTTTTCTTAGACGTGAAATATTTTTCGAGTGAAAGTTACTACGTTGCTTTTAATTAACAGGCGCCCTACCCTTCAAAAAATTCAGTTCAACCACAAGCTCAAATTCCGATCACCATCATCACTGCTTTGGATTGAGTCCATGACCCTATTCTAGATTCATCCTGAGATGTACAGTAGATGGCTTGATTACCTAGGAACCGAAAATAGCCTCGGTCAAGTCACTCGTTTAGGTAAATCAAAATGTAATGAGAAATAGAACACTTGACATCAAGGATGTCATCGTATCCAAAAATTACGCAGTCTTCCAGAATGGCGTTGCTGCAAATTGCTGCTCAGCTACCGATAAAATACCAAACCTGGAAATAAAGCTACAGTTGCCCCAAACACATTGACATCCTTGCCAATGGTGGCACCAACACAATGAATATTAATTATTTTGTTCAAGCACTTTCATCAAACTTTGCGCTGGAAAAATGTTTGAGCTGAAAATTGCAACATTGCCACCCCAAAGCTTGATGAAATGGTAAATCAGTGAGTTAATCGTTATTATTCTGCTCTAGAGTGCAGCAGCATAGATGGAAATAACTGAATGAATGCATGAAACAACTTAACGCTTGCGATCAAAATATGTTATTCACAGTACAAATATACTTGATTTTGTTTGAAATGAACTTTCACGAGAAGAAAGATACTTCATCACAAATACGAAAACGACATTATACAGCTCACCTAATCAGTAATTATGTATATCGCATGAAAATTAAAAATCATCACACAATGACGTTTTTCAAACAAAATGTTATTTGTTGAAAATGACAATCGGTCAGTTTGCACACTGACGTGCACGTAGTCAGTTCGTCCCAGTTTCACAGATGGCTGCCGAACAACTTGTGGCTGTACGAACAGTACCGCTCTAAGCAGTAGGTATGTAGTAGATCAAAGTAATGTACAAAACTTTGAGAGCTTAGAAATATTCAAAACCAGAAAACAAAGAAATCGTTTCATCCCTATCAGCACAATAAGTATTGCAAGAAGTTAACTAGGGCTCTAGAACCACTTGGAAAATGTGGAGGAATTTAAAATTTCAAGGTAAACACTACAAATAACACGAGAGAAAGAAGGCTGAAAAGAAACAGACTAAGGAAAACTACTCTTCCTGACGCCCAATTAGCCTTCTACCGGAAAGTGTATCTTGAATATGTATACACATATATGGATATATGAATTATCCTCTCGTCATCGGTTCCGTTGTCAGAAGAGATTAAGATTGAACTCTTCAGCCCCACGGACGTTAGGTTCTTTGTCTGCCCAAAAATGTTGAAGCGTTTTGCCGAAAGACACTATTCCATCTCTAAAACCAGGTGGAGGTACTCGTGTGTTTTCGGGTTGCCTCTCTGCCAATGGAACTGGACGCCTAGCAAAGGTTGAAGAAATCATGAAGCAAAATTATTTTGCCGATATTCATTTTAAAAATTTTCAACAGGGTGGTGAAGCTCGCAATCTAGTGTTTCAACGACCTCAAGCATATATCAAAACCTGTTAAGACATATTTGAAAAACAATGAATTATATGTTCTGCGGTGACGAATCCAAAGTCCAGATCTGAATTCTATCAAAAGTTTCTGGGGTTTGTTGAGAATCTGATGAACCAAAGAGTCTTGAAGACTGGCTGAGCTAGAGTGATCCAATATTTCTACTGATGTTCTCAGGAACCTAATGGTGAATTGCAGAACCTGACCGAAATTAATTTTGAAAATACTGGCTTCAGAGCAGGTTAGTGAGATGGATCCGAGTAAATATGAACATAGTGAACAACCTATTTTCGTTCGTAATTTATTTAGGAATGATCTTTCAAAACTTTTAACTAGTGTTTCGTTTTGGAATACTTTCATAATTTTTAACACAAGGGTAGCAAAGATATGTGGCCTACTCGAGGCTTCATTCAAATGGATCAAAAATTAATACAGGGGTAGGATTTACTTCGCACTTGATTTTACGTGCAAATCCTAATTGGCAGACTTAAGCACCTACAAAGTAACCAAGAATTGAGTAAGCACACTTCACATTTCCTTATTGCACACGACGTAGATATTAATTCCTTGAAATAATTACTAAGGGGCAAATGAATGAAATTTTCCGAATGTTTAATTGAGTACTATGTGCACCGCGTTCTCATTCAATGAAATGTTCATTTCTTGCTCAGAATTATCAATAAAGAGAGACGTTGCAATATCATTGCTCTGGTATTGAGTTGATTTTCCTGGAAGAAATTAATCCATAGAGATTGCCCTCAAACTAATTGAATTGTTTCCTGGAATGGAAATTGTGTATTAACATGATTTGCAAGTATAATGTGCTGAATTGAAATCATTATTGGTTTGAAAAAATTTTGAGGTTAACATTGACGGCA
>JACJUY010004665.1:23200-68623 GCA_014220935.1 Platorchestia sp. MABIK
GGCACCTTGGAGCACAGCACTGGAGTGCACCTTGGAGCACAGCACTGGAGGGCACCTTGGAGCACAGCACTGGAGGGCACCTTGGAGCACAGCACTCTCTTTGAACACATTTGTTGAGGTAAGGGAGGCTAAAACTATCTCACTATCATTCAATCTCGTGTCAACATGTGTGTCTACTGTTCATGCTGCCTTTTCAACTGAATGCACTTTAATACTGTACTGTGATATACTGATGAATTTATTAAAATTTTAATCTTTTAGTTGTGAGATCGGTTTTAAGACTTTCAGTTTTACGTATTTCAAGATTGTGCTTGATTAAAACTTTTAATTTTATTAATTCCTGTCTAGTACTAGTAACGGGTATTAATTTTACTACTTTCATTATGTATAGTACTTGGTTTATTATTCCAGTATATGTCCAGAAAGATGATCATGACTTTACATGCGTAGAATGTTTCAGTGCGCTTCAAGCTCGGTGCGTTGAGATCATGTTATTATTTCATTCTACATCATTTTTAATTCATCAACATTAATGACACTCTCACCGTCTACTGAGAATTGTGTCGATTGAAAATCGGTTCTCGTCATGCAGAGTAACCGGACCAGGACTGTTATGAGTCATCTCAAAACTTATAGAAAAAACTGACACCATCATATACAGGTGCAGCAGTAAGAGGACGCGGTGCTGCTACAGCGTGAGCTCTACCACGCTATAGCATGAGATCTACCTCTTGCTAGTACTAGAGCGTGAGGTTAGGTTAGGTTGCTAATAGATATTGCTTATTTCCATACATTTGATTTAGCGATAAACACTTAATTTATACATCTCAAACTGCTCCTGGGTAGGCGATATATGGTGGTAGACCTCACGCTATAGTAGTACCGAGGACGCTTTGACTGACACAAACATTACAGCACTCAACAAGGACAACTAAGCAGAGCTCTTTGCAAGATGCATGAAAGTAACTCTGGGGCTTCACAGCTTGAGTAATTGCTTCGTTACCTCTGTGCGGGTGTGGTGAGTTGGTCCGATGATCGATTGGTCTCTGCCCGATTGATCGGCAGGGGCAGCATTGTCAAACAATGCATGCTGCCATAGCGGTGCAGCTGGCAGCGTAACTATGTAGTCGACGTGGGTGAGCTAAGTCTAATGCTCACTGTGCCAGCTGTTCTGTTACGTAGAAGTAAACTGTCCGAAAGCCATGCTGCAGATTAACACGCTGACTGCTATGTTGAGCGAAAACAAGTTAGTTGAGCTTCGAGTATTGCCGAGCTCGTGTTCTGTAAGACATAAGTAGCCTTCAGTGACATTAAACATGATATTCAAGGAACATAAGAAGTAATGCTTCAACAGAGGAAACTTGAAAAAAAAATCTTGAAAGGGACTAAAATTAATTTGAATTATACAGAGTTGCACAAAGCAGTTCGCTATTTTCATCAGAGGTATGCACGACTGCCGAGATCTGTGGTGAAAAATTGAACGGTGTAAATCCCATAATGCCGATGCAAGTAAATTTTTCCTTCTCGATATTTTTTTTCCGAAGATCGTTGTGAGGAGCATTATTTTCAGCTTAGATTTTGATGAAAGCCTAGTGCACCAGCGAATAAAACCAAGCAGGAAATGCTTATAAAGAAATTTTGTTAATGCCATAATTTTGTAGCTCATCAGATCTGATACGAGATAAATAAACGTACCAGCAAAATAAGAGAAAATCGCCATCGCAACGGAATTATATAAAGAAAACGTTTGCAGAACTACCACAGAATCCACATCCACGGAGTTGCCTGTTCTAACTTCCATTGCGCCGCTCTCACGCCCACGAATTTGACATCTTAAATTGAACAGTCGTCACATCAATCATGAAGATTTTCTTGTATTGCTTCATTTCATGGAAATAATCATTGATTTGTCAATATTAATATGTAGGCTGTCTAAATAGTCGAAAATTTTAGACACGATTTTCATGAGATCACAATAATCAGTTTCGGCTTAATAACTACAAAAGTATACGGTGCCGAGGATTGGTTGTTTCTTAAGAAGAGGCCGCCACACTTTCCGAATCCCTAACTTTCTTTCTTCGCTCTGTCAGTCGCCTACACAAAGGATGCCTGTATAATACCAACATCTATGTCAATCTTGACTGAAATTTTATTAGTCAGAGGTAATGAACTAATTAGATATCTTTGAGAAGTTTATCATTAGAATCAATTTAAGAATATAAAAATATTAACGTCTAGCGCATGTTAAAGTAAATTTTATCCATGTTTGATTTCGATTAAAACAGTTTTGTTGCAGTCACTATCGAGCTAGGCTAAGCCTTTGATTGAGGGGGCTGAGCGTGTCAGTTCAGACAAAGGGAAGGATCCTAGCTGCGCTACAGAAGCGATTACAGGTGTCAGACTGTGTTTCTCTTTCACGATTCTATCCGGCGACAAGGCGCAGTTCGTGAATATCTTCAATGTGTAGAACTTGAGAAATCGCTATGTCGAACTCAGCCCAATTGGCATTCTTGTTTTACAATGCCATTCTAAATGTGAATTCTTCAGCTTGATGGAATCTACGCCAGCCTAGGGGTGTTCACGGCCGACCGATCTAGATCGGGACAGCCTCACAATCTACATCGTAGACCTGCAATCGCTAAGAGAGTGCCGTAAATATATACAGCTTACTTATCCTCCTCATCTTGCTTCCCTCAAGGTTATAATCAGGTCATCGAGAACTTCTCCTATAGTAATAATTTCTTTCTCCTCAATCATATGTAATTTTATTTTATTTCCTGTCTGAAGTATATTGAAACTTTACGTCGTCTCACAATATTATTTCGAACCGCTACCTACAAATAATTAATTTCTGCGATACACGTTTCAGTACACATTATTGAAAATTCTACATATATTCAACGCATGAGAAAATCCTGGTATTTCTTAGATGATAATCATTATTACTGGATCTGTATAATCTAAAAATTGTACGACATCGTACCTAAGAATGTCATGGTTTATTCACCAAATATAGATAATCATTGAATGGGGTGGAACATTATCTCACAGAAGTGATTTGTGAGCAATCGCGCATTTTTTAAACTTGTTAAAGAAAAAAGCTGTGGTCCTCTGCAGATAAAAAAAATCCACACGATAAACACGAATGAAAAATGCGCGATAATAAAATGATAAATTAAAATATAAATGTACATAAAATAATGCTGCTCCCACGTATGCTGCGTTCATTACGTCATACAGTACTGAAATTATGTATTGAAATTCATTATTTTCTCAGTAAAAGAGACAGCCGTTTTCGTTGTGGGCGCGTGAGCGTTCAACATTGTTCTCGCAATGCTAAGAGAATCGCAACCAGGGCACTTCCCGGATTCGCGCCTCACCGTTATACACAAGTGTTAACGATTATTTACTCGTGAGTAACGTTTGACTGGTGCATCAGTTCCAGGAAGGAAATGAGTCCATATACCTGACCAGCTCACTTGGTTTTGCGATGACACGGCCATGGCAGGTGTGCGCGAGGTGCAGACGTGGCACCTCACTCACATCAGATGTGCTCGAAGATAAGTTGAGTCAGACTGTGTGCTCACAGCGGAAATTTCCATGTGCAGTGTGTATTCGTATTGAGTTCACGCATTGAGAAGCTAGAGGTCTGCATTGTTGATATTCTTTTCAACTGCTTCGTCACCCATCGTACTGAATTCATACAGCAGCCGGATGACCTGATGGTAAAATGCTTTCATATCAATGTGTGCGAAGGGATGAAAGATTTTCATAGAAGATGAACAATTCTGCCATACTTTAAGAACTGAAACAGATGTGTAAATTTCATTCTTCATAGAGCATCAGACTTAACCATGGATGAGGGTTATCATAGAAACAGAGATTTTCGGAGAATTCTTTGAGTTCGTCAACTCTATAAAATCATAGTTTAGATTGTAAAGATTTATATACTGTTTGATAGATCGTAATTAGTAGCAAATTCCCTTTCTTAATGACTGTACGTCTATTGTTCATTCGAACTATTCCGACATCTACACCCCGTTCCATGCACAGTGTGTGCATGACTGAATTGTCTAGGTTTTCAGCTGTTTAAAGTCATGGAAAACTTTTGAAAAGTATATGTTCGACGCATGTAAGCACTTGCATAGATTTTCAACACATCTGATTACCATGGCGACCAGTAAATGCCATTTGATCTCTACATGAGCGATTGAGTCTTGCGAAGATAGTGGCGTTCATGTTGAAAATAAGAGATTCTCATGAGAAGACAACGCGGAATGTGGGTAGTACACTTACATATGGTGATATAATGTTCAGCATCATACAACAAACAAGACATGTGCCTAATTTTGTACAGAAGAGCCTTGTACCTCAAGGACCTTTACCATTCGATTACGAACAGAATCAGTTAATTTTTGTATTTCATTACGAGGCACATTGCTAGCAGACGTCTGAATAGCTCGCTATAAATCATAATCTACAGCTTCTTCTTCTGAAATGTATGGCTTATCATTGGTGTAAATGTCTTTCTTCAGAGAACCCCACATGCCAGTTCTTGATTGGGCTAAACACTTGCTAACGAACTCCAGCGTGGCTAAGAAATCAAGCGTTATCATGCTGAAACACAAACCTTTTGTACATCTACGCAGGCAGTTTGTCAAACCAAGGGACCAAAAGCGCTGCTTGCTGATAGTATGACACGAAACTTGTACTCATTCCTTCCGATAATATTACCTGTCCAATCAGGTCATTCCGTCCTTCTCCTGCCCACATCCTTATACCTCTTTCTAATATGTTGGCGACTAAAACAATGATGCATGATGTTCTTGACCATTTCTGACCCAACCTCTTCACCAGCGGTCAGGCTCGTCCAGGGTTGTTCTCAACTCATTTGTGAATATCACCCACTTCATGTCAGTCGTCGAGCATTTTTCTGTTCATCCCAACCGTAGAGTACCTTGCATCGTGGCGTCTAATGAGGTCGTTTTTCTGGCACAATGTTCTTCTCCTTACCCACATGTGTAACCTGCCTCCCGTGGATTTAGAAACAGATGGGACTGGTTTGCTCAAAGTATGTTTTGGATGTGAGACCAAACTGTCTGAAGAGTTGCTCAACATTACATATATCTCTATAGTGACAGACTTCAAAACGCCACAAGGCCACTTCAAAACGCCTTCGTAGAGCTTGTCATAAAACAACGACGAGACACCCGATGCAAATGGCTATAAAATTGAAAGAGGGTCCTCTAGTCATCTTCACAACGAAGCTTTTCTCAGCTTTTGAAATCATTACAATTTCCGACGATTGAACGATTTCTCCAGCTGCCAACAGCGCGGCACTATTAAATTACAGTTCACGTGTCTCTCCTCGTCACGAATGAGACTTCGTATTGTGAAGCATGATTTGAGTTTTGTCAAATCATAGCGGGTTCATCATAGAACTCACAAAAAATTCTGTTAAAATGCTAGTTTACTTTTCGATAACAAAATGAATTTTTGAAATGTCTACGCAATATTCGAGAGCCAGAAGTAAATTTAACGTGTGTACATTCAAATGAAAATTGCGTCACCGATCATGAATGCAATTTTACCTTCGATATTTAATTTAAATAGCATTGTAATGCATTTCTTCTGTCCATGTCTCTGATCTGATCTTCGCTTGTCTGATCAAATTGGTATTTTTAATAATCAACTGAAAAAGACGGGAGACACATTTATATTTTTACTCTACAGTAGCCCTGAGCCACATGTGAATATATTTTGACGCAGGAAAAAATGTCTCAATAAAATCAAATAGTTTCATGCTAAATCACATTATGTTTTCAAGCACCCCACAATAATGCAATGAAGGTTGCTCTCAGTCGAGTATTTTAAACGCCCGAGTCGAGCAAAGATTTATGGTTAACTTTTGTCCTTGTTCCAAGGGGTAAAAAAACAGCGCTCGTATACCCGACCTTCGACCATAAAGGTGAGCGCATTTACCATCATGCTGCAGTAGACGATGGAAAGGTCGGTCGCAGAGTTTTGAATTTATTAGCAAAGCTGAAAGTCGCTTGATTAACACTCTTGTTTGTTAGATGGTGTCTACATGACACTGACCCAACGCCGAAAAGGCCGCGACCTGCAGTAGAGCCTCAGTACTCCTGACTTCACCTCCCTCTAGACATTTTAATTTCCGAATGTTTCTTAGGGGATACGATTTAAAACCATGTTTGCAATCATCTATGGTAAATTAAATGCTCGAAAAACATTGTCCCAAGACCGAAACCAAATGCTCTTTGGGAGAAACGTGTTCAAACTCACTAATAAATCTGTGCTGTGTCCCAAAGTTATGTACAGTTCAGCGCAATAAATACGAGTTAAGATCGGTTGCAAGCAGTGCATGGCCTCTATGCTTCTCATACCCATGAATCCATCGTGGCTATTAGCTATTTGTGCAGGGAAAAGTACACGAGCGGTAATGCAGTTCATGTACCCTGGAGCCACTTTTGGCAAAAAGTTGTCCCTAGCAGCCTTCTGTAGCTTTGTGCCGCTCAATATAGTTCATTGACGGAATTACAGCATTGACAAGCTCGGTGGCATTATTAGAAAATTGCAGTAAAAAGGGCATGACGTTAGTGCCGCTGCGGTGTCACGCTATTGATGCTACATGATTAATGTGGTATGGACTGCTTCGATCTTTCGATGTTGTGCGGGCATCATGCCGTGCGTGAAGTAGCGTAGAACTTACATGAAATAATTGATGGTAGTAAAGCTTCATACCTTATAGGCTATTTGTTTTTTTTGGCTGCTGGAAAATTTTCAATTCATGAAATATATTGCGTTGAAATTCGGTTTATATATGGATCACATCATACTATTTAAATATTTATATTCCTTAACATTCTAGTACCGAGAGTAGTCTTTCCCTTCACGCCAGGCTGAAGGCTCAACAAGTTATTACCAGAGAAACGAACAATTAAGAAGTGTGACGTGGCCAGCTGCTTGAAAAGCTACCCGTTGAGAGCGTAGATGGTTTGAATAAGATGCGCTACTGAGAATCTCCCGGTAGTTTCAGAGAGAGACCAGCACCGTTATTGCTATTGAAAGCTGCCAAATTTTAGAAAATAATTACAACTGCATATTGGAAATAAGAAGCACGTTCTTCCAGCGGGAGAAAGAAACACAAGCATTTGTCTTTGTCTCCTTGCGGTTACCCACACGACTACATGATTTATATCTATCTTCCAGCAACAGTTTTTCTTATGATTACTTCAAACAATATACAGTCGTGCTGCAGTGAGAGGCACTTCACTCCTGTAGAAGTAGAGGAAATGGCTCAGCGTAGTGCTTTTAGTAATGAATAAAAATAGAAACTATTTTATGAAAAGGATGTGAGGTTAATGAATGGGGAAGTTAATCCCCATAGCAGTTGAAAAGGTCTAATATAATAATAGTAGCCTGGCGTAACAGTGTGACATCATGAATTCTGTCGTTAAAACTTTAGACGTGAAGTAAAGACTTAGAAAATTCATTTTCTGTGATTGAAAGAGTAGTAAACGTCGTGCTTCTTCAACGATCTGATAAAAAATGTTCTTTCTCATCTTGAATGATGTTTTTAATTTGTTCTCTAACTTCTTAACCTTGCGGAATTTTTCCAGTTCATCACTCGTTGAAAGACGAAGAAAAGCAATGTGATGAGCAATTTCCTTCTTCTTTTTACGCGTGATGTTTTCACCTATGAACTGATAGTAAAGCGAGGCTGCGAAAGATTTTGAATCAAAAATGCTGAATTATCTTGATGTTTTTTTGCTCTTTCAAATTTTACAAGTCAAATTTTAGCACGTGACCGGAACACTCACCTTGTAGTTCCCCCACCGTAGGCTTTTGGAGAGCTGCGCCCGTTCGAAAGTCGTCGTTTTTATGATTCCGAGCTTTCTGATGATCATCACAAATTTCTTATTTATGACGCATGCAACTGTAAAGGTAATGTGATTCCTAGGAAATTGTTTGCGCGCTTTTCTCTATAGTATGCTGAATGCAGTCGTAAAACTGAAACGGTTCTTCTTATTGCTGGGAACAAGCATGAAGCTGAAACGGTTCCACTCAACGTAGAGTTGCGGTCGTACAATGTTAGTTCTTCTTCTGGCGGTTGAGTTTATTCAATTAGCCATCACGAAAAAATGTTTCCAGTTTTAGCTATAGTGGACAGCATCTTTCGTTCTCTGCGTCTGTGGTAATATCACACTTCACGTCTTCTGATGGGGTTCTAAATAGAGAGAAACATTTATGGCCAAATTTCTTGAAAAAAATGGTGAAACGAGAAATTTGGCAAAAAATAGACCAATCTGGTGATCCACAAGTCGAGTGCTTCAGTAGCGCTGCGCCCTGCGGCTGTCAGTGGTACACTTGGATGGAGAGCGAGCTAAGTGAGCGACAACACTTTGACCGCAATTGGTTAAACTGAAGTTCTTTATTCAACTCTAATTTAAAGTCAATTGTAGTGAGTTATTTCACTTGAAATTAACAAACATTACATGGATCGTGCCTTCATTTAGCTTCAGTTCTGTATTTATGAAAATTGTGGTTGTGACTACTGGTTGGTCAGCAGCATTATGAAAATCCCCTCCATGGCCACCGGTGGCTTACGTTGCGGTCAAAATGTTAATATTGCGACTGCAGCTGTTGCAGCTGTCTGAGGAGCCTCGAGGCGTGATGCACCACCTCAACTCAAGTTCTATGCCTGCCCCCATCCCTCACTGAATATGATGCGCAACATACCAGCAGGTTATTAGCTGGCGTGATCTTGCTCCATATTATCACAACTTACCATGTTTTTAACTGAGGCTTTAATTAAATTGGAGCCAAGAACGTCTCGTTGTGAAAATCTTCCCAACTTACATTGATAGATAGGGAACAATAAGTCAAGTAATTGTTAATGAGACGAATTTACAAATTAATTCCTCCTCAGCTCTGTTAAGGTGCTTACCTTAACAAACAGACATGTCCAGAGCAACGACTTGGTGGTAGTCTGCCAGTAAATTAGGAGACAAATTCACCGTGCGCTGCTTTCTATCGTAAGTTTTGAGGCAGCCTTTCCGGCGAATGCAATGCATCTGTGAACGCGTGTCGTGAGAGCGGACCTGTTCCGTCACCAGCCGTCTTGGGAGTAGCGGTTTGAATAACTTTTTCTGTTGTTTAGGAGCTAGCGATCGTTATCAATTCAGTGATGGAACAGTCCTGTCGCCAGGTTAGAAAGTTAGTTTATTCAGTTCAAGAATTTGCGATCACACTAATTGAGATCATGAAACGATACTACCTGTATTTCTCATATTACCTGGCTGCCTCAAAGCTTACGAGAAAGAGCAGTTCACGTTGCTGGAAATCTTCTTGAGTAACAATGTTACAGAGTAAATGACAGAAATTCCTGTATTAAGGAGCTTGTCGCTAGTTTTTTGGTGTTTGGTTCAACTTTTCGGATACATGTAGGAATACTGCACCCACGGAAGGAAACAGATTACGCATTAAGAATAAATTATGTATCGTGTCCTACTGTAGCCTGGTCCTTTTTAGTGTTGAGCGTTAATTTTCTTCGTACCCTCAAAAGAGAAAAATAACGTGACCAGTATCCAAGATCTACATCTTTGAACCCGAAAATAATGTAGAAAAACTGTTGCTAACCAGCGGCACGCTGTCCAGCACTAACACGTTCCCCGCGTATTGGGCAATGTGTGTAGAAATAGGTAAATTGCCCATTCACGTAACGGAGTAAATTAATAACATTTTGTCTGTTTCGCGACGATATAAGAGGTAATGAACGCGTTAAAGAGAGTGAACAGCTCCCCGCTCAAGACGCTATAAGAGGTAACACGAGTGCGTTAGGGTACGAATGAGAGCGGCAGCACCGCGTCCAGTGTGCAGCTGGTCGCTCCGTACATCGCTGAGCCGCACACTGTGGCCTGTACAGCAGCCGCTCTCCTCTGGGGTGTGTGTTGCTCTTCATTGCCCTGTGACTCTCTACAGGTTTTGTTAGCTATTCTGCTGCACTTTACTGATGCATTGGTTATTTATAGTAAATCGGCTTTTCATTTTTTATGTTTTAATTCTGCGTTGGCTCTTCACTTGTTTTGTTTTGCAATTGTAGGGGCGTTTCATATATTGTGCTCTTCAAACATTCGTATTGATTCTCTACTCATCGTGACAATTATATTCGCTCCTAATTCATTGTGCTAAGCAATTAAGCTTGCGCCTAATTCAATATGATTTCAGCAGCACCTTGTGACACGTTGAAATGATGAGTTGTGACAGTCCATTAGATACAGGCAGCATGGCTGAGTGCTGGCGAAACGAACTCAATACACAAATACGATCCCCATAACGGGCTGCTGCAACACATTGCAGGCACTGCTGCATGCGCCTCACGTGAGGAAATGAGGCATTGCAGCGAATTGCTCCACAGGTGATCGGGGACGGCGGTATAGCGGACACTGCTGTTGCAGCTCTTGTTGCTATGTTGCAGTTGCTGGCTGTTGTTGTCCGGTTGACTACAGCGCATCGTATAACTGTGCAGTGAATGTCCGCTCAGTGTTAGCGTTCAGTGCACGGCAGTGCAGCTGAATGCAGAACTGTTTAGTTCAACTAAGTGCTCTGAAGAACACTTGAGTACACTGCCGTGCAGAAGAGTATAGAGTGCTCTGTACAACAGAGTGCTGTGTAGCACACTGAAGTACAACTCACAGTTTACTCACTATTGTGTAGTCGACTAGAGTCGAGAGCTCAGTACTGCAGAGCACAGTGAGCACATTACAGCCTAGCACAACACCAGGGAGCTGTTCGATGCCTGCCTGTAAACAGCAAGCAGTAAGGCACAGCGCACAGCCGCTTGGAGCCACACGGCGGAAGGTCACGCTAAAGTCAACCGCAGGCGCACAAGCTTCACCTCCATCTCTGCTGATCTTGAAATGACATTGTCCAACGCGCCGGGCCTCCTGCAAAAAGAAAGTTGAGTTGGAGTGCGGGGCTGCAGCCAGCTACTTACTTCAGCGACTACCATAATTACATGGGCGTTCGGTTTTTCGAAATTTTACTTGTTTTGAACATTTTAGATAGATGCCTGATTTTGAATTCATAAAAAGAGGCATCAAATGCTGCTAGAACAATCTTCATGGATATGCTTGGAAAAAGATTAACTTCAGATTTTTTAGTGCATTACTTTTTAACAAAGATTACCCTGTAAAACTTCACATACATCACGTGCTCATTTAAGGTACGGAAGAGCTAATTGAACAGTTGTTAGGAGTTGCGAAAGGTAACAGGGATACACAGAGAACTATAAGGAAGATATGCTGTTATTCTTGAATCGCAAGTACTGAAAATAATTTTCTGAAGATGGGATTTGTTTGGACAAGTAATTCTTTGAAGTTGGAGACTACTTCGATTTATTAGCGTCTTATTTCAATATTGTCGATGCTCTGCACCTCAAAATGGAAGAGAATGGTGAAGGCGAAGGATTGATCCCGATAGGATGAGGCTGCAGCTAGGTCACCTAGCACGAAATTGGCCCATCCTACTTACCATGGATGGTACTCCACCAATTGAAGCAGTGGACTAACAGAGGTTTTGGTATCACTTTCATTTGAAATTTAAAGCAGACAAAGTAGAAAAACGATCAGAATGAAAACGAAAATTTTCGGTTTGATGGAGAGAAATCGTGACGATCTCTCTACAACGTCCAAGTCCGACTACATCTAAAATACAGAGAGCAATTCTGGTCCCTACCTCTGCGACGAGTTATCCATACAATGGAGGGAATTCAGTGTGCAGCAGAGAAAACGATTTCAGGACTCCGTAATCTGACCTGCGAAAAATGTTTTTCACGAGACTGAACTCATTTCCCTAGCTCAAAGAAGATTGCGAGGTCAATTAATCGAAATATCTAAAACAATGAAAACTTTAATGATGTTTGCCCTGAAGAGCATTCCAACTCCAAGGACAACGTCTGCATCCAGAAGCAACAGTAGTTTATAAATTTGAAAAATATCAAGACTGCTCGGGCCTCAAATTTTTTTCAAGCAAAAATCTGGAACCAGCCGCGGGAAAAATGTTTCTATTGGCACTTTGAATTCGTTTATAAGTCGCCTTGACCATTACTGGGATGAAATCCTCCATTAATTATTTTAGAATGCGAGGATTGACCACAATTCCAAAAAGTTGCGAAAACAAATTACATGCGTAATTAATAATACCTTATCAGGAACATTCCAGTTAATGGTGTAGATTTATGTGATATATTTACAACACTACCCTCATCCGCTAGTAGTATCAACATGACTTGAGAGTAGAACAGATTTTGAAACAGCTCAAATATTATTAACTACAAATGTTCTTGAAGAGAGCAAAAATATATCAAATCATGGGACCCCAGTTGTGTGAAACGGCCTCGTATTGAGACATTGCCGTTGAAACGTATTTAGTCGTACTTTTTCGTGGAAATTGATGGCTGTGTACAGTATATATTTTCTCTTTTCCAACTACTCTGATGTCAGCGCGCGATTGGTGTTCAGCGGTTCGGGACTTGGGTTCATGAATAGGGTACATGCCTCATTTCTGAAGTCGTTTTTAACACATACTGAACTAGTTATATTTTTCGAGAAGTATGATTCCAGGGCGTCTTATCTCTCTGCAAGGCTTTAGGTTGGTCCACACGGTTACTTGCAGAATTTAAACACTTGTGCAGTTTTAGGCGGTATCCGAAGAAAGTCTGTTTTAATATCATCTTCATACTCTACCACGGATATGAGAGCGGGTTGTTGAAGAAGTAATGCCATGCTCCGCAGTATATATAAATGAGGTGTAGGAATATTTAGAAGTCGACATTGGCAGTGTGTAGCTATAGTAATGGCTGCTCCGTAAAGACGTAGTTTCCACTGCTTTAGCGTTAAAAATAGGATATACCGCATACCTAGAGTGTGAGAAGATTTCCCTCAATATAATTGATTACCTATTAAAAGCTCTCATCAGCTGCTCAATCGGTTCCACTAGAACGTATTTTGTCCCTACCGATGAATAGGAAAGACAGTTTAAATATTTGGTAGTATAACTTTTGATTTTAAATTCTAAAGCTTATCACGTCAGTCACCGATTGACAATGTTTTTGGTATGGAGGAGGTATAGTTATGTGGCTACACCACACTCTAACACGCCCATCGTTCTGAAAAAAGGTGTATTTAGACTCACTGGACCGCAGTACAAGCTTGCAACCCTCAACAGTCCCATCTCGGTGTTCTCGAGCAAACAACAAACAACTTTTTTCCGATTGGCGTCTGACACTAATGGCTTCCTGGTGGATATTCGTTAGCCTAAATTAATTTCTCTTAACTTTCGACGCCCAGTCCTCTGAGTATTTTTCCGGACATTCACAAAACTCGTAAGTTATCATTTGCGTTGATGAATTCCGATCTTTTATCACCAATCTCTTCAAAAAGCGTCTGTCTCTTTCATCCAGAATATTAGGCCTTTCAAAATTTCCACGAGATGGAACGGGTTCTCTATCTTGTTTCCAGTGTGTTATTGTTCTCTGTATCTTTCTGATATTTATACCGGTTATTCCGTAAAGATTATACACAAGTCGATTTTCCACTTTCGTGAAACCAAATGGTGCTTCCTTCATCAAATACTGATAGGTTCTTTCCACGGGTCTTCATTTCTTGGCTGTAAATGGAATTTTTTAAATTCTAAATTGAACACCCAAAACAGGTGTTTACTATTTGATACTGCTAGAATGTTGCCATGTACAGTGAAAACAAAGTGTCAGTGCCAAAGTGTCAGTGAAATAACTAAACTCGGAAAAAAATAATTGCAAAAAAGAAAGAGTATAGGTAAAAATGCAGAGTGAGTTTTTTTTGTCGTTGCATCTATAATTTGTTTCCCCTAATCAATCAGTTATTTGAACTTTCCGCTCGTACTTCGCGTGAGTCTGCTTCCTACGTGGTTCTTTAGCTTTGCACATAACAATGATGTTCAAGTCGGTTGACTGAAACTTTCTTTGATGTCGAAATGGCGATGTTGGTTCTATTGCTGCACCATGCGCGATTTTCATATGGATCCAGGTCCTGATGGAAAATAAACTCCTGACCACCATTGTTATCCTAACTTGAAGATACATCGTTGTTCGCACATCGTTAGGTTCTTATTCTGGTGACGGTTCACTTTGGCTCGGACCTAACGTAGTGGATCTATCTCGGCAGCGCTGAAAGTACTCCAGACGAAGGCTATACAGTTCCAACTCGCTTCACACTGAGAGTTTAGTTAATCAAACCTGAACGCAAGATAAATTTCTTCAAATTCAAACCAAGCGCGTGAGAACGTATACATGCATATACTCCGTTTCACACTCCGGCCAACTCTGCTCTGTTCCATAGTCGTCCAGCGAATACTCTTTTTCACCCTTTTCACAGATCAGTAGTTTCATCCTGGGCTTTCCCGTAAGCAGTTATGTCAAACGGAGGCAGACGTCTTTTATCTTTATGCACCGATGAATTCGATACTTGCGGCGCATAAATTTTAGTTTTATATCCACTGCAGAAAGCAACTGTTCGAGACAAGCATAAGTGTGTGTACGTGCTTCAATCACCCAAATGGCCAGTGATTCTGGTTTACCTGCCATATTTACTTGGCAATGCCTCCGAGTGTCTTCCAAAGTATTTGGAGCTTTGAATCAGTCAAAATTGGATGGTTAAACTTCCTTATTAATGCACCAAAGACATTCTTTTTTTTCTTCTTTTAACGTTGGTTATCTCCTTACTTCAAAAGAAATTTTAGTCACAATAACATGACGGAACAAACGTAGTGAATTGTAAATGATGATCGTCTCATAGACCTATCTATAGTTCTCTAAAATAGTGTCAGCATACAGTTCACGCGATTATAATCATTATTTTTTCCTAAAAAGTGATTTCACACTTAGCAAATAAAACAAGCAAGCGTCGGATGTTAAGATGCTTTAGTTATTTCCAAGGTTATATTCGTGATTTAATTCGTTCATATAACAGAACCAATTATAAATCATGTCAGATCAACGAAGTGGCTCAGTAAATAACATGTGCGGGGTCTTGCAATCAACACACTATCCCACGATGAGAGTTGCCAAGAAAATAATTTCCCCGTAGAAATTGTGTTCTGAAGGACCGAGAACTTCACTCATGTATTTACTACTCAGTGAAGGGCTTGCGTACGAAAGTATGCACTGTGAGTGACTTAACATGCATCTCAGAAGGTTGCTGCAAGCTGGACGGACCATCTTGATGGGATTGTGTTACACACAAACAAGCGGTCCGTGTAGCAGCTGTAAGTGATAGCTAATATTCATGCTCTCCACAACGCAGGCACGAACGCACTGCAATTTAAGCTGTACAGACTCAACGAGCTACACCACGCGCTCGTTTTAACGCCTTAACAAAGAGCCAAACAGATTTAATGTCTTACAATGCAATAAAAAGACAAATAAAACCTAGGAAGGAAAATTATTTTAAACTTCCACTTTCGCATGAAAATTTGACGGGTAATTAGAGAAAGATTATTCTACACGAAACCACAATGTCTTATATTTTTGGTACCTACCAGTTGTTCCCTGCTTTAACCCAATCTTGCTTCGAGTTTCTTCAACGTAAAGTTTGATATATTTTCATGCTGTAGGGCTCTTCTTGTCGCTGAAAACCCCTAAAAATTGAAAATGAACATTAACTGGAAAAATGCTGAAATTATAACTGGTGCGCTTGAGACTCAATTTTGCAATAACTCATTTTGTATTAAATGGCTAGTTCATTTCAAATACGTTCCTTCAGAAGCAGCTCTTCTCGGTAGATGATCATGGTGACGTCCGCGTCATTGTCGGAGGCCTCTTTGCCTCAGTATGTATCTGTTGTTGCTTTTCAAGGGATGGTTCAGTTGCAATAGTGATTGATGTTAATGCCGACATTAAAATTTTCTTCAATAATAACTCGTATTTCTTCGACTCATGCCGTAGTAAATAAATTTTGTTAAGCGACAGTGAGTTTAATCCCTCATGTCATCTGTCAAAATGCTGAAATACGTATATAGATTGAATGCTTTCATCTGTATAAATACAGTGTTGATAGTAACTATAAAGAAAAATTATTTAAAAGTTAACTCTCATAATAAAATTTTTGGTGAGATTTAAATGAAGATTATTTTCCGTCTAAGCAGAAGTTTTTTAAATTTTATGAAAGATCTACGTTGTCTTTTTTTAAAATACAATATCAATAGGAAAAACCAAGTGTATACACATTCAACTTGAGCTTTAAAATTTGAGCCTTAATCAACTAAACTAAGATAGTCTAGAGTTCACGAGAAGGTGTTGTGCTCTTGCCTTTAGATCGCCAAACTATATTTCCTACAGTCTTCAATGTCTCAGTGAATATAAAGTTTCATGATGGGTCTATAGTCCGTCTCTCGTGCGCCCATCGTTCCGCGAGATTGGGATGCTCCATCTGTGACCGCACCAAACATATCCACTGCAGAATGCTCGTGCCTTTTCCAATCATTGAATTTTTGCCAGTTTGCATGATCAGCCAGCGATTTTGTTGCTGGAACACAACTTCTTGAACCCACTCCCATTTGCCTCCGATGCATTTTAGTGGAAAAATATTGCATCACATCATTGAACGTTATAATGAAATTCTAAGCCAATTTTCACACGTTGAGATTTTATCAATTCTCAATCAGTGTGTTACCGAAAACAATACATGTACCATAATAGCGGCTTGACAGCTGGGCATATTCTGTTTTCGTTTCATAAAGGAATTTTTTCTTTCGCTATCGGAAGCCTTTTTTCTTAATATCTGACACGTTTGTCGCAAACCTGCCTGCAATTTGATTTTATTTGAAGTACTTGTTGCCCTTACTTTCTTTAGAGTACTTGTTTTCGTGAACAGACTGCATTGATATTTGGTAGACGTTGCTGGGTGGGGCGGAAAATAAACCGTACCGCCGTACTCGACGAGCCAAAATTTCAAAAGAGAAAACTCGCACTTGTAAATTCATCGTCTAGATACGCACTTGTTATGTCGCCCATTGAACTCTGAGCGATATCTAAGAGTTACCATTCTAGCAGTTAGGTGTGCATGTCTCTGAATTATCTATATCAAATGTGTTTAGTGGAGTTTTGCTGGGAATGAGAGATGAATATGAAAATCAGCGAGCTCAAACTTTAAAGAGCTTATCAACTATTCGCAAATATATAAGAAATGACCTAAGAAATCGATGAGCCGTTTATATTAATAATTCTTCAAGGTTCAGTCCAGTATATCACCATCTAAAGTCCGAAGTACCTTGCTCGATTATTCAGCAAAGCGATCGTATGCAAGAAGTAAAAACACGCAGAACTTTTGGGGACGCCCTTGTACGGCGTCTTCAGCTGGTTACATATTCTGCAAGCGATTCCTTACCGTCCTGCACAGCCTGAGTTTCAATTAATTTGCGTCGTCGTAGTGGTACAGCGGGCAAAGTGAATTCTTTTAAGTCAACTTTATGCGCTACGAGTTGTTTTGTCAAGCCAAAATCCTTATGTTTTAGCGTTTTTCGAGTAAAATTTGAACGCCTCGGTGTCTGGTAACCCTACAAATCTAGTGCATGGACTGAATCTAGTTCATGCATAAAACTATAGCGTGCATGAGATCGTCTCCCACAATCTGTTCTATGACGAGTAAATACATCTTTTAGTTTTAAATTTAAAATGGATGTTTCTTGCAAGCGTCCCATAAGCTCGGCCACGCATGATGTAGTTGAGCTGACTTACGACTCACCCTTTTGTCCCCAAAAGGAGGTGAATTAGACACCCATGCCGTAATTTGCATACTAGATTTAGTTCGTAGCTAAACCCGCTGCAAAAGGTCAGCAGGTTTGCCAGGAGGAAGTTTAGAGAGGCGTGAGTCCGTCATGCGATGCCGCCTCTTTTACACAGAGCATGGTAAATTTCAACTATCTCTTCGTGGCTGAACTTGTAGCATATTCATTAAACAAATTTATATTAAGTTTCGAGGATTATATCTGAATATCAAGTATTTCAATGAAGTAATTGCTGAAGGGAAAAAAAATAAACGACACTTAAATTTTAAGTGTATGCATTACGATGAACATGCAATTTAATGACAAACCATGGAAACACCAATTAGGGGAGGTGCGTATGACAGCACTCATGCAGTAGCAAGTTATTTATTTAAAGAGAATTATAATAAATTAAATTAAGTTAGTGGAAGCCTCCCTAGCCTCAAGAAAGGAAAGAAGACAAAAGGAAGACACCAAGAAAGGAAAGGAAAAGGCACCATTTAGCATTGAATTAAGGGAACGACAAATCTTTGCACTATGTGTACCTGCACACTAGTGCTGAAAAAAGGTCAGCAGACAGTTGTAATAGAATGGTCCGTAACCAGATATGAAACATAATCTATTTCAACAACAGATAGGTTTACCTAATGTTCAGCTAAAGATCTTACATCTTTCCCTTCGGAGCGTTAATTTTCATAGAAACAATACATAGTTGTCCCTCTAACGGGTTCAAGAAGAATGTGTTCTATAAAACCGTAAATACTGCCCTACGTAGGAAGCAATTAAAATTTTTTTTGCTTAGCATGGGGTAATGTGAAACAAATAAGAAATTTCCAGCGGGGTTATACGTTTCTACTAATATTGAATCATTCTAACTGAAATGCTTTCATCATAAAAGCCACAAGTTGACCGAGACGCTACTCAGATATAGCTGAGTTGAACGGGATTTAGAGGGGCGTTATCAGGGAGATAGACCTCATCTTCGGGTCATTATTTTCTCTGTCTTTTTAATAGGTATAATCAGAATATGTGTCACGAGACTTAATTTTAAATTTATACTATTTTTATTGATATTACTTTCGTTCTTTTACTGAGCTCAGTCCAAGTCTTCTTTAAGTCAGATAATTTATACGAATATCAGCCATTATCAGCCCGACGTGTACCGCTACATATTAAAATTATGCCCTTATGTATACATAGGGATTTGATACGCTCGCGTATCATGATTTGAGGCCAAAGATGGCTAATCTATCATAGAAAATAGTGAATTATAGAAAGCTATGTGGGCTTAAGTCGCGTTAATTTACGTTATATAAAGCTACAGGTGTCAGGGTCAACTTGGAGGATGGTCATAGAAAAAGTTTAGGTTTGGGTTCAGGTGTGTTCGGGTTACATTCTTTTGTTCCTACAACATGAAAAATATCAAAATTTCACAACGCAGTTTTAAATACTGGACCTTTGTACAGGAAAATTAAATGCTTCAAGAATTACTATCATCGTGAAAAAACTATTGTACACGTTGATACGAAGGAATTTACGAAGAGATGACTATGCAAGTCGTTGCCATCGCGAAAAAAAATAATTTTCATGATTAAATGAAAGACCTGCATGGTTAAGTGTGATAACTCAGCCGATATGAATTACGTTATACCCTTGAATTCATCTGCGCTCGAAAATAAGAGAAGTTAGAAAGTACCACCACAAGTGCCAATTTACCGTGGCATAATTCTAAACTAGCTATCTCTTTATAGTATAGCTAGTTTAGAATCATGTCTAAATTGTGTTTAGAATTTATGCATACATTAGAATTTGAGAAATCAAGTATGGTTAAATTCTGGCAACGGGAATCCTGCATTGGAGGGTTGTGGGACTCTGAGTAATGAATCTGCAGAATGTGATTGATGGCTTAGGTAGGGAGTGGTTTTGACCTCTGGCTGAACGAATTATTATTACTGTGAATTTTTTGGTCGGGGTCATCACGATTGTTAGGATCCGGCACCAGACGACTTAAAGCGCAGACGTCTAATCGAGCTGCTCCAGTAGGGATGTAATACACACTTTGGGCTCTCGTGGCGTTTGGTATTCGTCCTGGAAAATTTCAGTTCCTTATTTACAATTTTCACGGTTGGCCGGGCTGTTTTCCTTATCTGCAGTCTTCTAATACGAAACTTTAAGCCGTGCTGTTGTTTCATCAGAGGTAAAGGGTATTTAGCATTCCATGAAGTTATTTGACTAGTCGATCCCTCGACGTGAAAAGTCAGAACATATTTATCACCATCCAATAATTGATTGTTGTCTCCACCATCAGGCACGCTCGTAAGTCTTACAAGACCTAGGCTTCATTTGTGATTGGAAAATACGTCACATCAACTGATATTATTTCAAACTTCACGCCGTAGACGTACATGTTGCCATCAACACTGTCAACAGCTGCGCCTTCCCAACGTTGTTTCTAACAACGGCAACTCCCGTCGAACCCTCTGGAGACAATACCCTACACAGGTGCCGCTTATCCTTGTTCAGTTTTCTTTTATTTATAAAGCAGTGTGCTCATTAGAATCAAATTTTTGTGCCCGAATTTGGGGTCGGTCAAAACCGTTATAGAAAGCTAATCTTTTCTTTCCGTTTAGTATTCTCCTCTTTCTTTGACAGAAGAAATGATGCCTCAATACCCCCTGACTACATTCCTTGCTTTCAATTGCCATGAAATGACCATAACTGAAAATTTCATTTCCCATCGAGATTTGTCATCATTCTCTTGGTTTTTCGCGGCTGGAGCATTTAACTCCAGTCGAGAATTTATCCTGGTAATATTGGGCTGCCCTCAATTTTGAAGTTGAGGGTAAAGATACCACTCACTTTCAATACGCTTTCTGATGTATGTACATTAACACTGTGCTGCAGGAAGTTTTTGTAGACTTGAAATATCAGAACGGACTCATAACGGGCAAGTAGCGTTTTGATTTCAATGTGAGTTTGAGTTAAAAAATATGGTAAAGCGATGAATCTAATGAATCTGAAAAAATGTATACATCAGTAAAATCGATGTTTAATGTTGCAAATTGAAGTTATCAAATAAGGATACATTTCTTAAAGATGTTGTTAAGCGTCAGGTTTCTGAAGTGATGAAATTTCAGAAAGAACGACACAACAAGCCAGTCTTGGGTTGTATTCTCTGGTTGTCCTTGTTGAGCTGATGTAGTTGCAAACCTACTGCCACTGATTGATGCTATCTCTGTCTTTCATTTCTATTTCTTTCCGTTAAGGAGCAACAGAACGGAACTTTTGGTAGAGCCTATATGCTCAACTAGTTTTGCTCTCACCGTTATCAAAGGACGGAAGTTTATTTTTGAAGACCTGTTGTGGTATCTGCGCACATCTAACACACGAATTGAAAAAATTTGATTTGTGAGATAACAAATATTGCTAGTAACTCTACAGGACAAGAATGATCAGCGTGTTTTTGAAATGCCCTGTGAAATGCTCGCTGGTGCTGGAAAGAGTAAAAATTTTCATTTCACTCCTTGAATTTGACGCGCCCTGCTGTTCTATATGGTTTTCTAAAACATGCGTTCGAAAAAAAAGCAATGTCAGTTGAAGTAAACCCATTGAAAGGCAAAAACATGTTTTGATTCTTTTAACGAAAAAATATTGATGAATGAGTCTCCCAGAAGTTTTTTGTAATTTGTTCATGCCGTTATAAATACACTCTCAGACGAGTTGGGTTGAACTCTTGCAATCTATTCAGTAGAATACGCTAATTTTCAGCTTCGTTCGGACTTATGTCCAATGGATTCCATGTAAGAGAAGGTTTAAATAATTGGTCTCCTGTTAAAGACAGGGAATAACTGACGGCTTTATCAGCCGACCATATGCCCGCTGTTGAGAGCGAGTGGTCGATCTATTCAGGCCGAGATCGCACTCACTGATATGCCACTCGTCCGTGAGAGATCGATGAAATGAGTCTAGCGCTGAAATCTGTGGATTAAATTTGAAATATTCGGTGGCGTGTGTGTAGCTCATCGCAACTATTGATTGGGAAGGAATAATTAAAATCAGATAAACTCTGGTACTTGAGTAATTAAGTTCCTGCCACTTCGCATTGAACAATTTTTTTTAGAGTAGAGAAAAAAATGGGGAGCTGCAAAGTTATTAATAAATACTACATAAATTGTTCCCAGTAAGTTTGCTTTAAATAACATGGAGAGGAAAACAGATACCATTCTGTACCTAAATTAAAAGTTTATAGGCAATGAAAGTTAGAAATTCACCGAAATTATCGATCAACAAAAATTTAAAGCTCTAGTCGTGACCGACGCAGGCGCTAGCTTTCACTTCTCAATCCGCCGAAAATAGAATGATTCAATATCATTCATTTTATGTTTGTTTTATATTCTTCAAGTCAAATCCCTGCCAGCATTTCTCGTCTTGTGAAAATGAATATCTTTTCTCCCGTGACAGATATAATTATTACTAAAGAATACATGTGATAGAAATGATTTATACGAATAACATGAGTAATTTTATTTATGAAGTGTTTCATAAAACCAGTGGTCCAGTCTCGTATAAAAAAATTTGAGTAGATCATTATCAGTATTGTACAAAATCAGTATAACCAAGAAATCAAGAAGATTTTATCTGTAGGACTTACCTTTGATGAGCGTTGACTTTTAAATTTCATCTTACCTGTGTATGAAATAATTTTAGCGAGTAGCAAACCCAAATTCATTCTTTATGCTAATTCGTAATTGTAATTTTAACATTAGAAGTTCCAGACGGTTACATTTCTTTATCTTTTCATTCCTTCTTATATCTCGGAACAATATATTTGCACTTTTACCAAGATCTCTCGGCCGTTTTTATTGAGGTAACATCACCTATAAAATAGCAGGTGATAAAGACTCGTTTGTCTCGCCGAGGTGCAGATCTGCTTCATACTGGATACCTTCACTTGTTACCATGTCCCACAGCTGCTTCGTGCGCCCTGCCAGCTATTATACAGTACGTTCAGCGTTGTGGAAGCTATTGCTTCAACGTCGACAAACCTTTGCATAAAAGAGAGATCACAAATCATGCAATTATTGACGACGCAAGTTAACAAAAGATTCATTCCTTTAGTTCTACATTACATTAGTAGACTTGTGAGCTCTACTGGATTTTCAAATTTTAAAAAATCAAGTAGAATTTGACTGTTTTGGTGAGGCGAAAATGCTTCTCTAGTTTCGAAACATAAAAGTAAAAATGAAGTTCAGAAAAATTTAACGTTAGCTTACATTTTAAAACATTTGAAATCTATCTCTTACGAGTTAAGGCTGATGAGTGCGTAATGAACTCATGAAAAATACTGCTATGCATCGCTAGAGCTTCACGCCTGACTGACGTTGGAATTCCGTCATTTAGCATTAATGGAACAAAATTGGCACCTTTAAAGTTCGGCTCTTTAGCTGAGATCACTTAAAATTATTAGTTACATTCTGGTTCAGAGGATACTGACGCAGTACGGTCTTGTATGTACTTTTTGTAGAAGCACGAAGTCCTTGGCTGGCTCCGTCTGATCGTCTGAGAGAGCTGGGCCGGACCTGTAAGTTCGAATATATGCACGACCCGATATGAATACCGCTGTATTTTGCGCACGACGCCACAAGTTTTCCCTCTGGCTAAACTGAGCTGCATCTTCGGCTCGCTGCAGCATGCTGGGAACTATTTTATAGGCACATTTTTCCTCTAGTATGTCTTACATGCTCTAACGACTAAGCTGTGTACAGCATTTGAATCTTTTTGGCATGCAATGAATCAAAGGAGAGAAGAAGATTTAAACATAATTAAAAAATTTTAACCCACAGAAAAGTTTTGTTGCGTTTTGATCATATTGGTAAGAAATATATAATCAGGAGAGATACGCAAAGTAAGAATGACTTCTTTTTGTACTTTCCCTTGGGGTAAAATTTAGTAAAACTTATACAGAGGGAAATAAGTAAAAGTTTAAAAATAATGCTCGTGCACTACAACGTACAGGATAATGTTCGTCAGTGTTAGACTAGTGGTAGGGACAAGTAGTTTCGATTTAAAATTTGATCGATCACAATTATTTGAAGTACCACGTGCTCCGGTCAAAGATTAAGCTTCGGCTGTTCTCGCGAAACATGCTGATAATTGATTTGATTTAGGTTTAAGGCTTCAGAATGAGCGAGTGCACTGTTAATTGTTTGCCGTTTTCACTTGCATGACCTAACATAGTTGACGCTCGTACTCGTTAGTTCTGAACAGCCGCTCATCTGGAGATCTGCTGACAATCTTAAATAGGAAGAACTGTGAGATGTGATAGATGTTAGTTCTTCTACAGGGTAGTAAAGAGCCAGTAGATTTGGCGGCTTCAGTGCGACTAAAGTGTGAAAATAATCATAAAGTGTGTGGAATACGTGTGCGCCTTCATAGAACTTGAAGAGGCTATAGTAGGGCTGATGAGGGCCCGCTGAGGCGAGCATGCAGTTGTGGTGTTGTAAATGGAATAAGACCAAATGAAGTTCATACTGATAGGACAGAACGGAGCTTAGAAAAGTAATGGAGTGAAAAAATGGAGTCCGAGCATTGAAATGGGGTTGAACTTGCGAGGCTGTAAAGAGAGTGAAGACGAAGTCTGTTGACAATCGATCAACAGGGATTGAAGCTCAGTAATCATAAACAAATATTCTAAATGAAAAAATATGCTAGTTCCACACGTCAGCCTTCATGCAAATGCAATCAAGCAGCAGATTCTGATTTCCACAAGCTTACAATATTACTCCTAGTGAGTATAATAACGGTGATAAATTATCATACAGAGAGCCAAAAAATAACTCAAGACAAGTTAGCGCATCCTAGCTGCCACCAATGCATTTTACGGCAGCTGAATTATCATGTTTTTAAGATTTTCGGTATTTCTTTGTACTGGAATATGTTTTTTCAGAATGGTGGTGATTAATCAATCTGTGTTTATAGAATTTCAAATAAACACGTAGTAATTTTGGACCTGTTGTTGTTTGCTGTTTTGTTCGCTACGTGTTCAAAAAATGACGATCTCGGACGCAAAGTGGTGCTGAGTTAATCGTCTCAGACGAGTAAAAACGTGTACAGTCAATCCATCCAAAAACCACAAGCTCATCAAAAAGCCAGCATTTCGAACCGATCTCGACGGCTTCCATGAGAACAATCGCCCGTGAGACCGTAATCAATATCGAATCTGTTCGACTAATAATTAAAAAGAAACTTATGCTCAAGCCTTACAAGCTACAAAAAGTTCAGCTCCTAACGCTAGAAGAGCGATCCAAACGATCCCAGTCAACTCAAGCTATAGGGAGTAGGTCCGCAATGAGAGCACATCTATGCAGACGAGAATCCATGATGCATGCGTACAATCATCAAAACAGCATAAGTTTGTCCATCGAACTTCCCGGCTGTTCCGTATTAGTCGAACATCACCAAAATCCACAGTCGGCCATTGTTTGGGAAAGAATTTGCGCCAGTGGTAAAACACTCCTTGTTTTCGTATGTCTATCAAGGAGACATAATTAACCAATGAGTGTCGCAACGTGACATTCTCGATACCGTAGTACTTCTGTCCAGAATGAACGTTACGACAGGACTCAACTGCGACTCACGAAGCGAAAATGAATCATAAGGACTTTGCTTGGCTCATTTTCTGGATTTCATCTCATCTGCGGAATAGCCACCTAACTTGCCAGGCCTAGATCCATAGGGCTGCAGAGTGTGGTCAATTTTGGAAGCCAGGGTGTGTGCTGAGCCCCACAAATTTTGGAATCCTGGAAGCAGTCGTGGCATCGAGAGTGGGGCCATCTATCGCCAGGAGTCTTGAGGCTCATCACCAAGAATTTAGCCGCACGTTTGAAGCTTGGTATGGCCGCAAAGGAAAACCACTTCGAAACTGAATGGAAATGTTATTGCCTAAAGGGTATTCTGCCTGTATAAAGTCTATGTAATTAAACCTTGCAGTGCTCAAGCAAGGATGTGGGCTATTGTTAAATTTAAGCTTTTCAAATTTTGAAAAATAACTTTTGGTGCATGTTTAGTTCTCATCACTCGGTAGCCCATAATAATATGCGCGGCACTGTCCTTTGTGCACAATGCCATCTTTAAAGTTTTTCCGAAAGAAGTGATAGGGCCTCGCGCGAGGCTATTCTTCATATGTACGAAAATACATATTACTGCGTTTACTTGGTGTGTTACCTGCTGGGGACATCTTCTGCATCATTGTCCGACTTGTTCTATGATTTGTCTTTTAATTAATGAAATGGAGTGGTTGAACCGAGTAAATATTTATGTGCACGGTGCTGTGAGTAAAACTCAAGTGTTTTCTATGTCTCTTATAATGACAATTTTAGAACAATCTGGATGTACTTTACTAAAATACACGCAAACACCACTCTGGCCGTAAAAACAGTCTGCACTTCTATGTGCACAACTGAAAAAACATGCTACTATTATATTCTGACTCAGAATTCGCCTACAATTTAGAGGAGAGTGTCACATGGAGACAATATTCCCTTCTCTTTTCTCCGTGAAACCAGGCAATTGCTTTAACAAGGTCAGTGAAACTCTCAAATACGAACAACGGATAGAAGATTTTAAACACTTCAAATTCAAGCGGACTTTGCACTTATCATTTCGAAAGTTGATTTGTTTTAAATTACTCAAATAATTTATCTCGGATTGTTTCGCAAGTGCACTTGGATGTTATCTGTAGCAGAACAGTGAAAGGCAGGCCTATAATTTATTCGTAGTATTGATGCTGGTAATCTACTCATACGTGTGAGCCAAGTTTGACAATTTTACATAGTTTTGCAAACAGAAAAAATGAACTTTACGCAAAACAGTTTGCAGGCAATTTCTCCCAGCGGCTTTCTCCCACGGCTGTAATGACTATACATTAAATGCAAGGAGACCTGCTTGCTAAAAACACCGTTTTTTACACGTTTATGCTCCGGCAGCGAGTGAAGGGATGGCAGTGAGTCACACTTGAGGCATCTTTTCAGAGGCCGTTTTCCATGGTAGGAATATATGTTCAGAAATGTTAGCAGCCAGTGTTGTACGAATCTCAGGAAATTGTGAATCCTATTCTGAACAAAACGGATCTACCAAAATATAACATACTGACGTATGCATGATTTTTCTTCTGACAGCACTACAACTAGAAAAGAGAGACTGTTCGTCAATAATTTGAATTCATATTACATCGAATCTTAAAACTATTTACGGCACAGGCTCTCATGTATTCAGTTGAGGTAAACTGGTACAATTTTCTTTTGTCATCAAAACAGAAATTGCATTCATCTATCCGAAAATTATGAGAAGTCTGACATAAAAAGTTTTATGAACAAAGTAGAAAAAGTCGAGTGTCAATTTACTTGAATGAAACTGGGAAACTGTGTGAGTGAAATTGACTAAAAGAAAGCGTCGTCAAAACACTCAAATTCTATTTTTTCATTTGATGTGGCTCTTTTTTGACGAAACTGAATGAACAACATTCATTGAGGTAAAGAATTTTTGGATTACGAACTGCTTCCGAACTTGAACTTGAGCACCTGCGATGAGCCCGAAATCTAGAAGGTTCCAGTCGACGAGACCTGCTCAAACGTCGGGTCTTGAGACCTGCTCGTGTAAGTCTTACTATCTTGAGAATAAGAACTTTGATTATTTTATGGTAAGTTACATTTCTTCTACATGAATGTTGTTCGTACATAATTTTGCATCAATAGTTTTGCCAATGCGTTGGTTATGAGAGAATATTTACGTCATTCCCTTTTTCTATTTGCTCTATTTATCGGAGAAGCAATCATCAAAGACCCAGTACCTAGCGCTGCCCACTTCGAGTTGTAGCAATCCTTCGAAAAGGTTAGTCAGTCTGTTTTCAGATCATTCATTCCTACTCCCATGTTTGTTTGGTTGTAGTTTTCAAGTCTAGAGCTCCTTACGTTAGCGAGAATTTAAGAAAATAATGCTCAATCCATGTGAAAAATTTACTCGTTAAATCTGAAATCAACTCATATACAGAGCAATTAAAATTGTAACTCGAATTTGAATGCTACGAGAAAGCTTAACTTCAATTGATAATTTAAAAATAAAATGAATTCAAATAATCGATTTGAAAAGTACATTCATCAAAAATTATTAATGAATATTAACATGAAGAAATTCTTCTTGTAAAAAGTGTCTCCTTAATCTCGAAGGCCCAATTAATTGCGGCAATTCAAAATTTTACCTACATACTCAACAGACTATTTATTGTCGGTGACTGCCCATGCAGTGAGTCTCCATGCACTCAGTCTCCTCGCGAAGGTTGTGCAATTTTAATTTAGCGAACGGTACCATCTTTGTGGTGGGGGCGAGAATTGGAATGGTAGTCATGGAATCAAACATCTGTATTTACTCGATCGCCTCACAAATGGCTATTTCCTCACGAAAATGTACTGGACTTGGCAGAATTCACACGTATTTGGTAAGACAAAAAAAGTATTACCCACACACATCAGAGGTCATCAATTTTCGAATATTTGGCCTTTCATGAAGCCCTGTGATGGGCGTACATTAACACACAATGATTTACTAGTCACATATCGCTAGTTTATTTTCTTTAGATTCGGCAAGAGAATAACACTGACCTGGCTAGCCTCACTAAAAATGCCTTTTCAGAAATCTGACTTTATGGTAGGAATGTTTTAATAGAAAAACTTAATTAAATGTAGTTGTAAGAATTTTGGACAAGCATGAATTTGCTTAAGATAAAATATAAAATTATGGCTATTGAGATAACGTAATTTTTTTCTAAGGATAGAGTAACAGCCTTGAGTTTTTGTATGAATTTCAAGATAATTATGATTTTCATATAGACATCCATTTTATGTGTCATGCATTTTGCCAGCGCGATATGAGAAAACTTTTGTTGGCAATATTGGTTAATACACGTCTTTTTAGTGTTTATTTCGGCAACTGCTGTACAGCGTCTCAAGCGGCCGAATAAACATTATAAGAATTCAACGGCGTCTGTAAAAAAATTGAATGCTCAAGCTTGAAAGGCATTAAGTTTCAAGCTTTAGAAGGAAGAATTTAATATTAACTTTTTGTTGCTGACTGGCAACAAATTCCTCCACTTCGCAAGGTGTGAGTATTTCTCAGATGATGTTTCATCGCTTGAAATGTATTTCATCATGTGGCGACCTGTTCGAAATGCTGGGCTCGAATCTAGTTACTGAGAATTAACACCGTTTGCCTATGCATTTCGTTCAGCCAAATTGATAAAAACCTCATCTTTATTTTCAATTTTTCTTCTGTGGACGCATGACAAATGTTGCTTGGATCCTATCAAATTCCAGTGCTGGATTATAAGAAATTATTTTAGAAAGAAAAATCATCTCTTTACAGTAACAATATGTCGGCGTGTCGGTAGCAAAAATCAGAGTGTCATCCAATTTGTTCCTTAATCTCTTACTAAATTGTTGTGATTGCGGAGAGATTCATTTCATTTCCTTAGTCACGAAACAAATGATCCACTTTTCCCGTTCCTAAATTGGTATTGAAAACTCTCTCGATTTTATGTTTTTCTGAGTCGAATAGCCGGTAATGCAAGTTGAACTGAATTCTAGGATTTTGGGTTCATTTCTGGTCTCAATGAACAGAGCAGTAGTGTTTTGCTCAGGGTCATCTGGTGGCGCAACAACAATGGAAAAGAGGAAATTTCCTAAAATAAAATTTTACTGAACGTTGCAAAGCGTTAGTTTCTCGTCGTTTCTCGAGCTGAGCGAAATATTTTTTTCCTGATAAAGGCATTGACTTGTTACGAGTTACGGGTATGAAAGTCTCAGCTTGGAAATCGGATGCGATATGTTTTGTCTTTAAACTCCTTAGCAATACCAAGTGTCTTCGCAATCGATTTAAACACGCAGACTAAATTCCAAGAAAATCCATTCGAAGTTAAGATTCTGTGAGTTTTTCACATCCAGGCACGCGTCTGTGATGTCTAAATTTTTGTGCCAAATATCCTCACAACGCATCTCAAGTTGTCATTATGGGAGGGAATTTCCCCCACGACTCCATGGGCACATGCAAAAAGTGACGCCATTCATAAATTGTGGACAACCTTTGTGCAAAGTGTTTTAACAAAGACGAATTCTCACAGCCAATGAATTTTGAAACTCTTCGCCGCATAATCGACGGGCACGCAAAGTTAAAACTCCAATGGTGCGTCATTGCAAAAAAAAAAACACGGCATCACGGCAATTTTCGCTGCAAAAATCAGTGTTGTCAAGTAGCCATTGAAGGCATTTACAGTAGGTTAACGTACGTTAAAAAAATATTCTTTCTCTCTCGTTCAGCTCGTGAATCATGATGAAAATTATTCTCCGTGAGTTGTGGTCGACGGTCTGTTTAATGCGGTTTTTACCCGCTGTTTTGCGCTTGCTTTTAATGGACGCTTCATAATTGATACTCATTTCCCGTGACGGAAATAAACAGCGATAAAAATTGCAAACATTGCCTGATGCCACGAGTCACCGGAAAGGTTAAACAGAGCACTTACTCCTTAGCTTTTGAATATTAGTTTGGTAACGTAAATAACAGTTCTTCCCTGAGTCTCCTGTGTGAGAACACACATAGTGCCTAGATTCCTTATTTTTCGGCGTCCATACTAAATGGTCCCTTCTCTTATCTTCGCTCTCTTCAGATCGTCTTTGGTGTGAATAGGGAGTCTTAAACTTGCCAATATAATAACCCTTCATTTCATACGTCATCTCAAGAGCAAACTTGTTAGGCTGCCAAAACTATCTTCATTCCTGAATATGTTCACATTTTTTCGATTAGTTTTCTCTTCTGCTGAAGTTAATGAAGAAAAGGTTAATCACAGGCAACGGTTACTTTGGAAAAATCCATTCATAAGGTCAAAACATAACACGCTCAATTATAATGAAGAAATCTATTCGATTGTTCCCATGTACTTTATTGTCAACTAGACGTGAATGTTGCTGCATGGTGCCGTAGCGAAAGAGAAGCTTCAAGAATAAAGGAAATCTGTTTGCAACGTGGCTCTTAAAGAGACGTTGGAAGGTCCAAATGGTGAAAGGGGAAAGCGAGAAATACTGCAGTTGTGACGGTCTCTCTTCTCTCCGCGAACGCTGGGCCAGGGCAAAGTAAATGAGCTTATTAGCTTGAGCAGAGTTCGATTCGCTTTTCAGCGTGGAGTCACGAACGTATGGATTGACTTCGAGGTGTATGGTTGATAAGGCAGACCCCATTGAAAGATAAACTCCCGTGATTGACGCGAGTGCTACATAGATTAAAAGCCTGCAACTGTGCGGGCAGGAACAAGCAAGGCAGCGTGTAAAGTTGGGCTGCGGGGAACTGAAGGTTGCCTCGGGCGCCTAGTTACAGAACGTGGAGAGGCAAGGCGGCACGCTATTGGCCCGCTGTCGAGGGAGTGGTAGAAGTTCGGCCGCGTTGCCTAAATTCTGTTCTCTTATTGGCTGCTGGGCGCTAGGAGCGAAGAGAAAGAGTTGATAGCTGAGAGCTCCACAGGACCGACCTCCGTGGGGTGACAGGGTCTGCTTGTGTTCGGGTCCTCCATACAGCTGAACTCTTGATCAGGGCTTTTTCACCTATTGCTCGATAAAATTTTAGTTGAGCTGAGGCTTGTTATGGCTGTCAGAGAGGACAATGCATTCGCAGTTAAATTGTATTTAATACTCTTAGGAACAGGGAAAATTGCGTAAAAAATAATCATGTACAAGACTGTGGTTAGAATCTTAATTTAAGGTACTGTGTCCTGCATTGTGATGAAGGTTATATTTAGCAGAAGCTTGTCTTAGCGGCCGAGGCATTATTGCGTTATTTCTGTCATCCAAGCGGATGTAGTTTAGATGGTTAAAAAATTACAGACAATATTTAGATAATGTACAACGAAATTGGCTAACTCTTTGTGAGATAATTGTGTCGTTATAGTTTTTTATTTTAACGTCACTGTCGTGCGAATAATCATTCATTCAATGTATACATTCCGTTCATGATGAAGTATCTTACACGCGAATAGATCAGATAGAATAGAATAGATAGAGCGAATAGATCGTGGCTTTGCTTCACAAATGCAAACTAAAATTCTCATTCATTTGTCGCACTTGCAACACTCTTGCCAAAAGACAGAAGCAGAGTCGCCGAAACATCACATGTTATCTTGGTGTAAGGACACATAAAAGTCGCTCCTCCCACTATGTGCCCGCAGCTTCTAATTTTGTGCGCAGCTTCTGAACGATTTTCAACTTTTTTCATTCTTCGCTTTTGGAAATCTTTCTCCCGTGGTCACCTGATGATTATTTTCTTCCTTCACATAGCCAGCGATTTTGGTCGAACTCTCAGTAAACAGTGCAACCTCAGTCGCGAAAACTTGCAAGCCAAGCCGAACAGAACCGGTCTCCGAAGACTCGCTTGACGAGTGTCCTCTGGCTCAGCTCATGACACCATCCTACTCTGTTCTTTTATGTCTCTAATTTCCCGTACTGCCAAGTCAAAACTCAATGGCAAAATTCGGGTTCGCCCTTCAGATATCAAGCTTATCATTATTTAAACTGCAGAAAACAAAGTGCTCGATGTCCTGAAAGTGCTCAAACAAGGATATATGTGGTTTCTTCGAGGATGTTTTTTAAATTTCCTATGGATCCTATCAAGCTCAGGGGCCCCTGAAAAATTTGTGTTAAAAGTAATTATAATCGGAAAAAGTTAAAGGCTCTAATTATCAGAGTTCCTTTCAATTATGAAATGTATATTTCTATTTCGTCAATGTTTCATATTTTATTTAGATGCAAAAAAACGAAAAGTTGAGTTTTAATCAATGTCTACTCACCAGCAGCCACGCTTAACTATATGATATTTTCCCAACCGTGCGAGCATTTTACAAAGCTCATTGTCAATAGTCTGTATAGGAGACTTTTTTCATGGCACTTTTATTGCCTAGGTGCATTGATCGATTCTGATAAATATCGGGAGGTGGAGTGGAATTTCATAGCATGAAACTATTAAGGAACAGGAGTATTCTAGCTTTCCTTTTAGATATCAAAATACGAAGTTAGAAAAGAATGAGTTTGTACCACCGATCTTCATCCACAGTACGACAAAAACAACTGCTTGTCTCGTGTATTGTTTCATTCTCTTTATCAGCTCACGTCAAAGTGAGCAGTGCGTGTGCATTAAACTATTATTTTCTAATTAGATCACCGTTGTAAAAACAGTGAGTCGCAAAGAGTGAAAAGCGAAGCATTTTAACAAACGAAACTGGTTGTTAATTGGAATACTAAGTAAGGCAATACCAAGTTCAAACGATTTGACATTTTCTCGTTGTCTCGTGTGTGACGACATAAAGGTTTTATTTTCATTCTACAACGCAATTTTTCTGAACAACTTTAGAACGCTGAGTGCGTTCAGTTACGCACGTGTGCTTCCAAAGTTGGTCTACTGCCTTGTATTGCGCATTAGCCCACTTATAAGACACAAATGCTCTTAGACAAATACTGTACACAACATTCACTGCATTGAGGGATGTCATATGCGTGAACTCTTTATTTAAGAATTGATCATTCATTCAGAATCGTTCATATACACAATTTATTTACATTTTTTCATTCAAGAGGTGAGTCAACTATGTTTGACAGTTGTCTTAAATGTTATAACGTCTATAAAACACTTTTTGGAAAGCAAGGGGTTTTGTGTGCATACAATCGAGAACTCAGCTTAAACTTGGCCAATTGGGACAGCTACATTCGCTGCATCTTTGATACAGATTGTAAACCGCTGGTAGTTTTTTATAATTTTTTTAGAGTTATCGTCGTTTGCTGAGACAAACTGGTTCTCGAACATTCGTGAGGTTGCTGTGTACGCGTGAGTTTTTAATTCCAAAGTTTCACTCGGTTCCTTCGGTGGCGACTGCTGCGCTTTGAAGTGAATCAAACGAGTCCCCACCCAGCTCTGTACTCTCTTTTTTGCTAAAAATGACGCATTGTGAGTACATGACAGTCATATCATGGCTAAGCGTTCAGAAAAAAACATCGCTACGACGCTTCTTCGCTGCGTGTGAGGAGACTAGCCAACAATCAAAGCTGCATCATCATCGTCATGCTGCGCCGGTTTTCCAGCAGTTTTCCTGGTCGCAGCGGCAGGCACTGCTGACACCGTGAGGTCTTGGATTGACGTAGATGCGCTACTCGTCGTGGCGACGCCGTAAATTGGTTGAAGATCGGGCCCCAGGCTAGTATCCTTATACTGATTTACAACTTGATGCGTGTCACTTGATATATTTTTTCTCAGAAAAGCTTGCAAAAACGAACCAAATGCTCTTTTTTTATATCCATGGTTGCACGGAAAGTGAAAATTTTAGGAGTCGAAATTATTTTTCTAACCACAAAGAATTTTAATTATCTATCCAATAAACAGTGGTGAGCAATGGGCTGTGAATGTCTACTTTTCTATCCTCAAATTTAATTTCTGTATCATACTGCTGGCGTTTTTATTTGCACTTTGTGCTTCTTTTCTTGTTTATTATCATATAAACAGCACTTCTCGTTCAATTTTCCTGATCAATAATGGAAAAAAAATCACTCGTGAGTAAGCTTTATAAAAAAGGTCAACGACCAAAATCTCTTCGTTTGATTAAAAAATTTTCCACAATAATATGATTAGCGTCTCACTGTTGAAGAGTGAGAAAAATATGTTATCAGAAAAAAGCATCTCACATGTTGTGCGCAGCCAATAATGATATGGCACAATGCAGGATAGTTCATTTTGAGCGGATGGCAGCGAATGTTAGCGCGTAGCCAGCCAGTGAGATCTGGATAGATCTCGGCGCGCCCCCAGCGGAGCGCGTCGTAAATAGCCGTGGCTTGTAGATGTGAGGTGCATCATTTAGCCGAGTTATTCGTCGGATGACCGCTGTTAAAGGTCTACTCCCAAGGGCTAGCTGAAATTTTTACAAGACAAACCTCACGTACAAAGCGGACTTTACTAACACACCTGAAATAAGCTTTGAGCAGAGTAAGTCGCTGAGAAATAGCAGTCAACATATATTGCAAATGCATCAAGCTCTCAGGCATTGCTGTTTGGCGTATCAGATAAAACCGACAGATAGAGATGAAATTCTAAGAAATGAGTAATAGCTCAATTCGCGTTCGTAGATGTTGATGCTGCTTTATTGGACACGTGATGAATAACAGCATGTTTTACTTCATTTTACAATTATTGAGTTACAGGATAGAAATTTTGAGCCCAGCGTACTATACAATAACACATAAGAACGCACGTGTCAGTAGATAGCCTGTGTAGGTAGCTGTTGAGTGAAATTTATGCTCCTGCAGGGAGGGAGAAAAATATCTTTGATTTCCCATCATTAACACTACGGAACTTATGGCTCTCAATTCTCATTTCAACCGCAAGTTTACGTCATACTCTACATAAATTATAATGTGAGGAGAGATATAAGTGTTGTGCGCTGTGTCGCTCAAAAAGTATGTAGAAGCTCGCGTATTGCTTCTAGTGTTTCATTTTTCTTTATCGAATATTGTTGAGACGCTACTCTTTCGCATAATGGGGAAGTTGTTTCGCCCTGTTCACTGTGCAGAGCACAGGCAGGCATTGTGAAAAACATCTTTGAGCGCGCGTTTAGACGACTAAATTTAAACTGTTTGCTCGATACGCGAGATTGCAAATGTTTTAGGTAGTTTACAAGGAGAAACATTGAAGGTTTGAAATTCTCGTCACGCTGTGCGGTCAGCAGCTTTGACTTGACATCGCAGCGGTGATTTTCGATAGGAGCACGAATTGCTCGTGGAAATGTTGCAGCGTTTTTTTTTCGTCTGAAAGCAGACCACAAATAGTGATACATTCTCCAGTTTTTGCAGTTTTAACATTCTAGTCGTTACTTACGCAGAAGTTGTGCTTGCCGCGTTTCATGCTCAGGAAGCTGGGAGGCACAGGATCTAGTCTGAGCAGAACTTGGACGGGATGCGAGGTACAGTTCAGGCACTGAATTAAGAAAATAAAGCAAAGCACTCTCTTGAAAGAATGACTGATTATGGGTGTTGTGCTAGAAATTGATCACAAAGAGCCTGAAAATATGATTTTTTAATTTATGAATGCTTAAACTTTACAAACGTGAGTCAAGAGTTTTTATGGGATAAATTAGCTCCAACAGTCTGCGATAAGAGCTATTAAAAAAATGTTTCTTTTATTAAATCTAAATTAGTGAATCAGTTCGTGGAAGAGGTAAATTCAACGGCATTATCTGTTGTTCCCATAAGCAATCAGTACCAGTATTTTACGGTACCTTCATCAGCTATAACCGTTAACTACATAGTTCAAGGTGAATGGATGACGGTCTTTTTCTATATGTTCTTGTGTATAACATTAATTATCAGTAATATACTTGTATCAGCTAAATTTCTCCGCTATGAACTTTCACAACACAATGTGATAGACGTCGCTCACTGCTTCGACATTACATATTGGCCATTAAATGTCATGTTCATGAATAATCCCAGAGTATACAGTACGGATAGTTTCCAACTGAATGCAAGCTCGCCTGAAGTATTTTCCCTCGAATTAACTTGACTGAACGTGAGTATTTTAAATATAAAGTAGTAAATTCAGAGGTATAAAATAGAATGCGTAGGGTTGTAATTAAAAATTTGCGTTTCAAAAGCAGCGAATGCAAAACATCGGCCGATCTTTGTTTTAACGAGCTTCGATTGACTTGTATACGAACAGTGCTGTGCAAATCAGTTCGGACAGTGGTGAAGTAAAACCAATATTTGCAAAATTGAAGTTTATTCAAAAAAGTTTGTCGATGGTATGAGAGTTGATCTATTCAATGGAAGGTCTACCCTCCTCTCTCTTTTACAAGCATATGCACTCAATTTCGCATAGATTCGACCAATGTTGAACACATTTCTGCGATTTTTTCGTTATGATACCAGACCTCAATAACAGCAGTAATCAGCTTTTGCATTGTCAAACAGTCATCTTTCTGAAGCCTACGTTTGATTATAGGAATTTCCAACCCAGCCTAAAACCGTTAGTTCACTTTCTTGAAAGAATGCGAGCATTTTACGTGAAGTATGTCATGGGCGAGATCCTGCAGAAAAATACTATCTTCATCACGAAAGTCCCTTCTATCATAGGATGCAAGTTAGTCTGTAAAATTGCCTTATATTGCAGACAGCGAACTTACAGACAAACTTGCCTTGTATTGCAGACCTAGGATGCAAAATTGCTGACTCACTTGCTTCCTATGATGAGTCGGGACTTTCCTGATGGCGATGACAATTTTCAGTATTATTTCGCTACATGCCATACTTCACGCAAAACGCTCGTATTCTTAGGAGAAAGTGGACTAAAGGTTTTTGACTGGCTTGGATATTCTCTTGACACAAATCTCATAGAAATTCAAAGAGCTATAATCAAACATAGGCTTCAGAAAGATGACTGTTCGACAATGCAAAAGCTGATTACTGCTGTTAGTAAGCTCTGGTACATGATGAAGAAATCGCAGAAATGTGTTTGACTTCGGTCGAATCTATGCCAAATTGAGTGCAAATGGTTGTAAAAGCGAGAGGAGGTTATACCTCTTATTGAATATATCAACTCTCATACTTCTGACATGTTTTTTGATTTAGACATTAATTTAGCAAGTGATTATTTTATATCACCACTGTCCGATTTAATTTACAAAGCACCATATCTCGAGCACACATAATGATGCATTAATAAAAAATCTTGAGGGGTGATCTTATCTCCCATGACTTGCGGATTAGTAGCTCTTCAGGTTCATCTGATAGGCTAATTAATGATTAAATCTCTCTTTAACTCATTCTAAATGGATTATATTCTTGGTTACTTCTGAATCTAACTGGGTGTACAGCGCATCATGAGGAGTCATGAGTGAAGCGCTTGTGATATGAGTGAAGATAAAGAAGCCCTGTTGCTTAGTCGTCAAACTTCCATACCTGTTTAGGAAAGAAGTAGCTTCGTGCAGCAGATTGTTAAAAATGAGGGGACTCACGTTGAATAACGTGAATAAAAATAATATATGTTTCAAACACTCGCTCATTCTTATAACTCACCAAAAACAAAGTTCAGATGAAAGTAAACTCTCTCATTTGTTCCACCGGTGAAATAAAAATACATGAAAGCATACGCTTAGGTATATTTAGAACGCGCCGTGGTGGGTGCGTGTGTCTCAGACGTTGCGCGTGGCGGCCGCGTAGTCGTTGGACCCGTGATGTGTTTGGCTCACCGCTGCCCCCAATGCTTGACACGTGTCATCAAATCGTTCTTGTCAAAAGTATCAAATTTTCAGCCGTTCTTTTAAATTATAAATTTACGAATTTTACTTCGAGCATTAAAACAGCGGATGCATTCTTTCATTAACGCGCACCGAACAAAGCAGATTGTAGTAAAACGGTGTTCTATTTATTTGGAGCCCAACTGTATTTTTTCCCTGAGAGAGATATTTTATTATATGAGTATGATTTTGCCCATAAATTTTTTTGCTGTTTCCTAGGGTTCAAATATTTTAATTTAAACTACATTGAGAGCTGTGAAATTGCCTTTCGGTGTTACTACCAGTGTGTATTTTTACCTTGGAAATTTCCAAGAAATATTTAAATGCGTATAGCTGACCTATTCTATTTTATGTGTTAAGACATGCAATTGTTCTTTAATGATATCCTTCTCTAATGTAATAATTAGATATTGGTAAATCTTACATGAGGGACAAAGCGCTACATTCCTCCTTGCATAATAACGTCATAAGTAGTGTTACTGTTCGATGTTCGCGTAGCTGTTAACTCTGTTCTCCAATGCACGTATGACTCACGAGCCCCACCATATGCAATAGTCTTGCTATGTAATTCATTCGAAATGTTCATAGGTAATTTCTCGAATTTAAATGATCATCATTGCATTAGAACTTCAATCTAGGTAAGCGCTGTATTTTGACTTCCGTGGAAAGTTACTCTTTAATCAATTCGGCTCTTACAAGGTTTCGTTGAAGAGCGCAAAATAGGAAAGGTCCTAATGAGAAGATGATTTAGTTGTGTCTCGGTTTTCTTACACCGCAAGTGACGGGGTCACACCTCCTTAATAGCAGCTCGGTTCATTCGTAGACCCTTAAAACTCACCGCAATTCGCACGCAGTGTTCCATGTCTCTTTCCTGCAGACGTGGCCACGTTAAGCACACGGGATGAGGTGCATACATCACGTTAATACTCTGCCATTTACGCTGATATCGTGTACTGTGTTAGTTTTCTTCGGCGTCGATGATGCTTTCCAGGGGTCTGATCATTTGAAATGTTGCCAACAATATAAATTATTTGGTTAAAGCAATGTATAAATGAAAATGGTAATGCGAACCTCTAAGTAAAATTCTAAATTCTGTGGGTGCTCGTGTAAGTGTTTGCGTGTATCTACTAAGCTCATGAGCGTAACGAATTTGTTTCTATGTTTTAAGGACAAGTTTATTTTATTTACTTCTATTGTGCGTTTTCATTTTTTGACTTTGCTCTATTTTCACCAACGAAGATAGACATTGAAATTCCGAAATGTTTGCTGTTGAATTATTGATTTACTTATTGATTCTTCCTTTAATTATTAAACTACTGAGATTATCAAGAAATAGACCGAAAAATGATATATACAGTAAAATTCTGATGCATCCAAAAATGAAGTTCTCCCGAGCTGACAAAAATAGAGCTATCTTGATATTTTCTTCTTAAAGTTCTGCAAGTGTAATTTTCTTGCTGTCATGTTAGGAAGCATGCGAAAAACAAGCAGACAATGAAGCGATGGGAAGTGAAGAAAATGTAACTATGGGAGCGAGAAAAATTTTGCAATATAAATAGACTCCAAGCCGTTTGTCTTTCGTGACCTGCAATGCTGGCTCGTTCAGAATAAAGTGCAAATTCATTCTAAACTCAGAGGTACTTGAAATAACTGAATACAGAATTCTAAGAAAGTTTGTGGGAGAAACACGCAGAGGCGATGTTCTAATTACCAACAATTGAATGATTTATAGCAAGTAAGAGCTACAATAATTCGAACATTTCATCTATAATGAATATCCATATAGAAGGCGAACAAAAACTTAGAATCGCAAGAATTCTTCAGGTAACAAATGACGTGCATATCTGTCCACGAAAAACAATTCCATGTTTTTTTGCCCACATTTAATCTGATTCATCAACATATTGCATGCACTCATGAATGCAATTATTATATTAATTCGTGTCCCAGAGTTTTGCAGGTGCAACGTCAGAAATAATTCTATATTCGTCAATATTTCCCATTTTTTATCTTCATCGAGTTCGCTTTTTTCTACACTCTTGATGGATATTCAGTAAAAATTTAGCATTGTTTTCCGTCAGCGTTCTTTTAGTAAATGCTGTCTGTATCTTGGCTTGTAACACTGGAATTCATAATCAGATTAATTCATCATTCAGACCATAGAGCAAAACGTATTTTCTTGGTCCCATGATCCGCTAATTGGTCTAGCGTGCAACTCTGTTGAGTTTAATACGATTTGCTGGCATTTGGTGGAATTCTTGATCATAATGAAAGAATGACCTGATCATGCATTCTCACGCTCTCTGGGTAATCTACAATACATTTTTACGTATTTGAGAGATTCATCACCTCGTGGAGTAGTGTTTAACGATAACCTTCATTTACTTCATTCTCGACTTTTACTATCCAGCCTTCATTGTTTGTGAGAAAATTATTTTTAACAGTGTGAAAAATCTTAGACATTTTCCGATTTTCGAACAGGTAGCGACATATGCGAGTGCGAGTGCACCTCTGTTTCATAGCATCAATCAAAAGCCATCGTCGTGGCCTTGTAACATTTTTACTAAACTGGCACAAATAGTGTCGTCTAGGCCGGAAAATTGGCTCATTCATTTTAGAATTCATCCATAAGTGTACAAATGATACAAACACACGATGTGTGAACTTGATAATGTAGATTTTGCAAGAATTTCATAATATTTTGCTTGCAAATTAAAATTCTGTGTAGAGAAAGGGAAGGCATTGTAATGTGATGGATTTAGTGCATCAGAGAGAATTCTGACTTGCTCTAAATCTCATTTGGTTTCTGAAAAGCATTAAATAACGTGAACAGTGATCATAATAAACATTTTCTGCTTAGGAAATATCCTTTGCTGTAGTAAATTGTCTATTTTCGAGATAACTTTCATAACTGGCTGCAGCAAACGGCAAGAACAGGGTTCTGAATACTAAGGAAGACGAGATCCCATGGAAGTCTTTAATCGATTCTTTCCTAACATTTATGAGAAAAGTTTCAGTGACCTAAATTCAATGCATAATCTGCAGCTCGGGTGCGGAACGCGAAGACTGAGTAAAAAACAGTCGTGTAGCCAAAAGGCGTCGGTTTTGCATTTTTGAGAATCCAATTCAGTAATCCACAGAAATATAATAAATTATGCTGACATGAATGAGCCACGGAAGCCAGCACTGTAAATTTATTTCTAAATGTGGCTATACAACTTTTAAACACCGGAGAACAACAGATGATATTACTTTATGTCTGGAAGAGAATCGCTATTTATGAGCTAAGAGGCAGGCTATTAAGGTGAAGATTAAGTTAAGGTTATTACAAGCATTAACGACACCTAAAATTAAAACCATGTATTTAAACGCGCGTAATTAAAAATGCGTAAAATTGACTTCAGGAAAAGCATATCTAATGAGGTTCGCTGGAGGGATAAAACAAGAAACCAGTTGAGGCAAGAACACATGAATATCTCATGGCCTGAGGGGTGACAGCTCTCTCTCTCTCGCCCTCCTGCATGACCTGAGAGTGAGAGAGAGGCAAGGGCTGTAGAGAGCACCTTGAGTGTGCCGACTGCCGGCCGATAGTTCTTTATACTTGAACGTTCGGTTTACTGAGTTTAGACTTCATGAACTGATGGACGGTTTACGGAGTTCAGACTTCATGAACTGATGTTCTGATGTACGTCATAAGAGCTAAACTTATCAGCGTGTAAATAACATTTCCTCTCAATTTAAATCAGATTCGCTAATATAATGGGTATTTAAAGCTTATGTTCACATTAACACAGCAATACGCAACCTAAATTAGAGTCTTAAGGCATTAATGGTAGTGACAATCCTAATCAAATCTTCACCCCAATTGTCTGCCTGTTGGCTTATTTTGTGATTCTCTTAACACTATAGATAACACCAGCTTTTGCTGCCTGTTATCTTAAAAGTTATCATCATTAACGGGTCCTATTAATTGATGAATTAAGGATGAATGGTGTTCCAAAGTCATGTATGAATGGTGGTTATTTCATTTTGTATACTTCTATCAATTCCATCAAGCAGTGCACTACATAATCTTAATCTGCTCAAGCTTTACCAAGGTTGAGTGATTAAGAAGTAAGCCATAGCAGCAGTCGAACATTGCATTATATTTGTGGAGGTGAGCCATGGCAGCAGTTGAACATTGCATTATATTTGTGCAACGGCACGTACGTGTTTGAACAAGATTATTTATTTCTGAGCTGCTCAGTTGCTAGAGGTGGGAACAAAGCTCTCTCTGATCCAAGAGAAATATTCTTTGAGTAACTGTGCCTTAATTCACAACATTTACGAAAGCAAATGGGGTTATTGAGACGGATACACACATTTTGTTAGACTCGTACTAAAATTGTATTGCATTTCCCCCAGCAATGAAAAAAACGACGCAAAGACTATCAGTGACTAATAAATCCTTTTCAACTTTGCAGTAACAGTCAATGCAGTATAAAATATTAAGTGCGGTCAACTGGGTCAGTTCAAACAAGTTAACTATTTAGAGTTGATTCAACTATACGTTGCAGTAAAATGTTTTCTACCGGTGTCCATCGAATCACTTGTCAGACGGGAGAAAACAGTTTTTGGATTGTTCTGGCATTCAATATAAAAACCACTTTTGAAACGAAAATATTGATTTGTTGCATCAAAGGAACGCTGGGACACATGCGGGGGGCATAGGATAGGCAAACAAGCTTGGGTTATTGACCGTCCATCTTATGCTGTGGGGCTTGGTGCTCCCAAAGAGGGATTCTGTATAGGTTCACTCAGCCACAGTATGATTTTGGAACATCTATGTATATTTCGAGTCCACTTTGCTTTCTTTCATTTTTCAAAGCTTCTGAGCAATCGCTTCTTTGTCTTCTTTACCTCTTTCTTCCTAACTTGCTGTTTCTATGAGCAGATTATTCTGTGTGGGAACTTTGCGCTTGGATCCCTCGTTTTCTAAAGTCCATACTAAACGATCCCTTCTCTTCGCTCTCTTGAGATTGCCTTTGTTGTGGCTGTGGAGTCTTAAGCTATTATAATAATGAGACACGTGTGAAGTGTGGTGGGCGCAGTGGAGAGTGCCACTTAGCTGTACTCTGAGATAGTATATTCATCAACAAGTCACTACACTGGCCTTTCTGATAGCTAACTTTTTGAGATATCCTGGTAACACTGCTCACAACTGCTCCGCTTCTAGCAAGAAACATGAAAAGTCGTACCAAAATTGAGCCTGAGTTTACTTTCAGCGTATAAAAAAGCTGGAAGGAATGGAGAAAATCTTTGACGTCTATTCAAGGGCTTCATAAGTTAATAAACAGGAAATCTATAAGTGATCATTAGCTCAGAAAGCTCAAATACCAGCCACCTTGTACATGCTAGAAATAGTGCAACGTGTAAAATGGAAGTGGGTGAAAAAAATATTACAGTGACTTTCTTCCTCAAATAATTTCATGCACTTAGATGCAAGACTGGGAAATTTTGAACTTATACCTCTGCGTTGATTTTGCAAAGCAAAAAATATTACTATTGCTACCTGTTATTTTACTTGGTGACCCCTTGCATCGCAAGTTGGTACGTCCTATTTGTTCTTTGGACTCCCAATTAGGATCAATTGAGCTATGAGAGTATTTTCTAACCCACTACACTTGACACGTGGAAGCATTCGCATAAACTGACTTTATTTAGCGTTGATTGCAGGAAATCCTTCGAGACTTCTGTAATCGGTGTTTCGCCATAATGATTTTCTCATCAATTATTTTCACGTTGTTTCAAAGCTTGCTTCGTATTGCTTCAGTGTCAAAGAAGGTTATTTGCCAGTTTCAAAACAAGAATTTTCCAGTCACACGGTCTGTGTGCAATTTTTTATTTCAACAAAATACATCATTTAACTGTTATGTTTTATGCTACATCCCCTCAGGGAGAAACTTCTATTGTATTTCTGTGAATTAGCGCTCTCAGGGGAAATATGTATGTGAGATCCTGGGCTAAAAGTTACGTTTGCCTTCTTTTTGCTGTAATAGAACAGGTTTTCTGTTTCATTGAAGGACCGTCATTTTTCAGTTCACTGGTGACCGGTTTTTTCAGCACTTCTTCTACCTTCGTCTTCAACTTTTATTTTGTTTCACGAACTTTCTTCCTAACTTAATGTTACTCTGCGACAAGAATGTTGAGTGGGAGCACACTCAACATCTACACACATGGAACACATGGCAGGAACACACTCAACATCCCTGCCAAGGATTTCGTGTTCCTTTACCTCTATACTGAATGGTGCATTCCTTCTTCATCTCTTTGGAACACTTTTGTTGTGGTTAGGGAGGCTTAAGTTAACTTCCCAAATCTAAATTTAAAATTTCAAACAACAAGAGTCTATCTAAAAAATAGTTCAAGGCGTACAGTTTCGCTCGTCGGCAGAATTCGTTATTCTCATAACTGATACATACCTTAATAATTTCAGCACACACACCGCCATAAGATTTTCGTATAAAAACATATATTTAGCCAGTCTCAAATTTCCAGCAAATTGGCTGTGTCTGGAGTCGTCATGCACTGCACAAAATGCTGACCCTTGTTTTTAACTCACTAATAATAGTACAGCGAATTTGGTTTTCGTATTGTGCTTACAGGAATTCTTTCTTCTGAAATTGCTTTCCATTTCAAATAGTGAAATGAATCACATAATTTAAAATAAAATTGCCTAGGCAGGCAGCACTGACATGAGTAATTATGGCATTCCCGAATATAAATCAGCTGTATTCGTCAGCTCTCAGTTGTTTATCAAATATCATAGGACGGCGTTGGCAGATTTTTTTTACCATATGAGTGACATGCTTAGCAATTGCAAATACGTTGAGATTCACAGGCACAATTGTGTTTGAACCTGTCACTTTAATTTCTAATATAACAGGGAAAATTAGTGTTATTTATACATTTCTCATTTATCAGTGAGAATATACTCTAGCATTTGACCTCGCCGCGGAATGATGAACCATTTGAACACTGCTGAAAACTATAGAAGGAAAAAAGTCTCCCATTTCCTGCATCTTGTCATTGTGTAGAACGCAAGTTTTAATCGTATGGACGACGTTCCTTCGATGAAAGAATTGTTCAGGGGGCGTAAGTGTCACGAGATAACGTTCGGTCCCTACCCCTCATTAATTTGCATTAACAAGGAGACCGAGTTCTCGGTACGGAGGGGCTTGGCGTACCTCCCTTAAATC
>JACJUY010004666.1:4894-17533 GCA_014220935.1 Platorchestia sp. MABIK
GTAGGGTGAGGGTAGGGTGAGGGTAGGGTGAGGACAGGGTGAGGACAGGGTGAGGGTAGGGTGAGGGTAGGGTGAGGGTAGGGTGAGGGCAGGGTGAGGGTAGGGTGAGGGTAGGGTGAGGGATTACGCATGATTTCTCAATTTCAACATGTCACGGATTTATACCCTGTCAAAATTTTTCAAAAATTCTACTCAAATGACGTACCTAACAACCAGGCAAAGTTACTCTTTGTAAATACTACTTTTTATTAAGCAATTTTGCATCAGTTGCTCATGACAGATGAATCATTAAAAACTCTTCTATCATTCCGGGTCACGTGACCACCGTTTGGTTCTCGCTTACCTAGAATTTTATTATTATATTTCCAAGATGTAGATTCTTCAGAAATCTCAGGCGTAAGATGAAAACGAGAGCCGATGTCAAAATGAACATTGTTTATTGCTAAGTTTCGGAATGTTTAAATATTCCATTATATTTGCAACATATAACGTACATTTCAACGTTGGATTTTTTTTTCTTGTTACGTGTGCGATTTGTAAATAAAGAATCGAAAGTCTTTATTTCAAATGACTTAGGATCATTTGTATATAAAGCATCGAAGGCTTTTATTTCACATTTTCTTGCATCATTGCTGACAACTAGATTTTGCATACGAAGTTTCCACGAAAAATCTCACCACGCACACTATGTACGGCAACTTCTAAATCTAAATATATAACATGAAAACACCATAAATATATCAAGTCCCTATGAGCACCATACACAACCATAAACGATCATGAACATCATAATGCCATGGACACCATAAGCCACCATAACCATAAAAACAACTATAATACTCCAAGCGAAAATAAACGCCATATTTGACCTTTAGGACACTGTAAACCAGCACAAACATGATAAACAATAATAATGCTATAAGCGAATAAAATTGCAATAAAAGACATTTAACACCACGAAACAGAAATAACTCTACTAAATAACCATAAGCACCATAAGAACATCAGAAAAATTATACATAGAACGACCACAAACACCAAATAATGACCAACAGTCGAGTAAAATCGCCACAAACCCCACGAAAAATCACAAACACCAAACAACTTTCATATGACCCATAAACCGAACAACAGTATAAAATGTGTACAAATGTCGTAAAACATCTAGAAGCACCATAAAATAACTGATATATTGTAAAACAATCACAGGCACCATAAAATGTCCATAACCACCAATAAACAACTACAAATTGTCCACAAACACCAAAAAATGACAAAAAATACCGTAAACCAACCACGACCACCATGAAACAGCAACAAAAGCCATAAAATATCCACAAATACCAAAAAAGCAACTAAAAACACTAACACAACCGCAAACATTATTATTTATTCAAAAACTTTGGAAAACAACCATAAACATCATTAAATATTCGCAAACTCTTTAAAACTAACAACATTACATTTTTTGTAGCTCTGTAAAACAACCACAAACCCCACATGCCGCAATAAATAACCTCATATGAAGGGAAGAAATCAAACTTGCCTCTTTGGCGCCAAGAGATCCAAGAGAAAATCCAACGCAAAGACTTCCTATCGCCAAGTAATGTACACCAAGTAATGTAAGTAATGTAATGTAAAATACGCCAAGTTATGTAATGTATCCCCAAGTAATTACCTAACCTAATGATACCCGTCGTGTGTTTATTTATATATTTATTTATATATCTGTTCGGTGTCCGCTTCTTAAGAAACATAGCATGACTGAGTGTGCGGTAGCATGGATACCAAATTCCTCAGTGTATTGAAAGATGGCCTCACATGCATTGATATGTTTGACATTTTACCAGGAGAGCTAGCAGAGGTTAGCTAATGTTGACGGAATTTTTTCACGGGTTCACCTAGCTCAACGATGACATTGTCAGTAGAATTTCCATGGGTCTTGCTGCTACCTAATAATACCCTTGGTTTATTTGTTTGGAGTCGGCTTCTTCCATTTTTCTGTCACGCTCATAAGGATAGTTATAATGACCGTATGTGTGATACAATTTCACCATTGTGCATGTACAAGAATGTTGTTTATCACGGGTACTGTTAGGATGGATTTATTTGTTTGTCATCCACATCTGGAAAATGTGTTCAAGAAAGGTATTGAATCCCGTCATTTTTGGCGGGCCGTGCACACTAGTAATCAAATAATGTACGCCAAGAAACCAAACTTGCCTCTTTGCAGCAGTATGTCTAAGTAATTTTTCACTAGCTTCTTAAAATTATTTCCGTCGTAGGTGACATCGCTCAACATCTCTGGAATTTTTATCGAAGTGCTAAGTCTAGTATTTTTATTATTTTTCATTGAATACGCCTACAATGGAACAAAAGTTTCAACTGAAACAAAAAAAACGTTTTAGGTCTGATTTACTGACATTTTCTTCCGTTCAAATCCACAAGTAATCTTTTTGCTCCATCTTCCAATAAATCAAATTCTTGGGTTAAAATATTGTAGCTCGATTAGATTTAGTGAATTGATTGGGAAATTGCCGCGTTCTACGTTCAGGTGATGTTTAGCAGTACATGAGGCGGTAGGACTTGCTGCTTGCTTTCTAAAGAAAGAAAAGAAAAAGAAAAATAGTTTATTTCCAGTAGAGATGGGACAAAATTACCATCATTGGTTTTTAAAATTAAAATTAAAGTTCCTTAACACGTTAACTATCATGGGTTAAACTGAAGTTCAACATTCAACTTAAATATAAACTCAATTGTAGTGAGCAATTTTGCAAATGACAAACATTAACTGGATCGTGCCTTCATTTCGCTTTGATTGGATTTAGGATTATTATTAATTTAGGTGATTTTAGAAAGTTAGCTTTTTGACTCCTGGTCGGTCACCAGCATTATGAAAATCCCCTCCGTGTACCACCGGTGGTTCACAATGCGGTTAACGTGTCAAGTTGGCAGGTCGATGGATGCGAGCTTTCATTTTTATCGCAAACTTGTGAAAAGCTTTATATCCTTTGCTGTAATGAAGGAAAGGGAGTTCATTATATACGAAGAGCTAATAAATATTCAAAGATCATGCTGGACCAAGTTTGCTGGCGATTGAAACAAGCAAAAGTAATTATCGTTCTACTAGACACGCTTTTATTTTATAGGGAACAATTAAAATCAGTAAATAGTAAAAATAAGGATCACATTCACGGATTAATCATAACTCTTTTCGTACGGTAACAAAAAACCTATCCTACAGATGGCTTACTTAATCTTTAGGTAGAAACCTCACATTTTCACCATGCGAACACAAATTCCCATAGGTTCAACAGTTACATCCCCTCGAGAAATGATCCGTTGATAGCACAAAATTTCAATCTAAGCACCCATATTGACTCCAGCTCATGAAACGCGTTGTACGATCTGATTCTTCTTTATTTCCTAGGGAAGTCTTTGCAGCTTTGAATATTTTATCTATCGCATGCAGGCCGGAATTTACAGTGGGAAGCCCTTGCCCCCACTTCCCCTTCTTTAATTTGCGCACAAGCAAGACGGATGAGCGCTTCTTATTGAATAATAAATGCTCGGCGCTTGTCAGGCTCCCTCATAACTCAAGTGAAAACTTTCGAGCTCGAATTACGTTAGTGTATGAAATTACCTTCTGGATGTCGGTGATCTAACGGGAGGTGCTGAAAGTGAGTGTCAGCGTAATTCTTGGCACTTCAAGCAGAATTTGCCCGTAGGATCGTTTTGCCTCGTACGTCAGTGTGTAGAAAATTTTCCTCGTAAGTCAGTGGGTAAAAAATTTGCCTCGTACGTCAATGTGTAAAAAATACTTCAAGCAGAATTTGCCAGTAGGATTATTTAGGGATCTTTTCCAGATAAGCCCCGCCATTTCATCCAACACATAAATTCACCAAATTGTAACTTTTGAAATGATGCACCTATCGACTTCAAATTGTAACTGAAACGAAAGAATAAAACATTCATTCGTTTGAGAGTAATTTGAGGTCGATAACTGCATTATTTCGAAAGTTACAAGTGGGTGAATTTATGTGTTATGACGGCGCGCGAGTCGGATAGGTATATTCAGAAATTTATGTAGTTTACAGAAAACCGTTTCCGTACCGTCTACGCTACGGAGAGAAAGAATATTTCAATCTTTTGTTTGAAAGTAATTTGAAGTCGATAGGTGCATTATTTCAAAAATTACAAGTGGGTGAACTTTTGTGTTGCATTAGTGGCGGGAATTATCGGGAAAAGATCCTTGTTTTGCCTCGTACGTCAGTGTGTACAAAATTTGCCTAGTACGTCAATGTGTAAAAAATTTGCTTCGTACGTCAGTAATAGATGTTACTGTCAATCGTTTAAATATTGAGTGAATTTTTTTCCAATTTAACACGTGATGAACTTGAACTGTTTCGTAAAATTGAAAAGTTGAAATAGAAATTATGTGAAATTAAATCACTACCATCGGATCTCCCAGATTGAACACGATGACCGCGATGGGTTAACGGAACTTTAATATTCAACTCAAATTTCAAGTCGACTGAAGTACGCAATTTTGAAAATATAAAATGGATCGCGCCTTCATTTAGCTTTGATAGAATATTTATGGAAGTTGAGTTCGCGACTACTGGTCGGTCAGTAGCATTATGAAAATTACCTCCGTGTGCCACCGGTGGCTCAAGTCGCGGTCAGAGTATTAACACGGTGACTGCCATGGGTTACACTGAAGTTCGACATTCAAGTCAAATTTATATTTAAAAGTTGTAATCAATTTGATGAATACCAATCATTAACTGGGTCCATTAATTACCATTAATTTAAAAAAGGTTAAAATTTTTCGAACGACCCGCCGATGGGTCGTATCGCAAGCAACGAGTTAATACGAGGTGCTGATGGTGGTCTATCGCATACCATCATTTTCGCCGTTTCATGCACAATTTTGGCCGCCGTGTAAAAGCTATACTTGAACGGCTAAAATCATAAATGGCTCAGCGAAAAAGTTAGACAGGGTATCAGTGAACGACATGCCTGCGAGATGCTTACGATAAAGTTTCTCATTTTAGTGTTTTTTTCCTATCCTAATGTTTCTCTTGAAATAAAGTTTACTTTTCCTTTTCAAACGTCTTTCGCAGAGGAACGTTTGTTTATGAAATTATTTTCAAGAATTTTACTCTCACTGATATGAGCAGCTAAAGTTGGCGAGCCATAAATTTGTAGGTGGGTGATCTGAGGAGATTGCTGCTAATTTATTTAATTTTAACTATTCTACGGAAATTTATTGTATCATGCAGAAATTTTTTACTATTGAAAGGAAATTGAAAGGAAATTACCATTGAAAGGAAATTGAAAGGAAATTACTATTGAAAGGAAATTCATTTACTGGAACGTAAAATCCAAATAAAAAAATAAAACTGTTCGAAAGATTTGCGGAATTAAATTTTAAAAGTTACAAATTTCCGTAGGTATCTTAGCAAATCAGCTGAGCAGCATTGGGTTGGAGGCAGGTCGCCGCAGCCAAGATTGCTGTGTGGCTGCGCAAGACTGCGCCGCTACCACGGTAGAAGAAGGTAGGGTCAAACCAGTCTTTTTAGACGACCGTGTGGTAATGCTGACGTCATGGCAATGAACCAATAGCAACACTGCTAGCCCCAAATCTGGCTATCTATCGGCCTATAGACATGTAGCAATGGTGACGTCACAAAGTTTGTTTGAAAAAAGCAGTTCTATTGGCTGGCCAAACAAGAGGAGGTGTATTTTCCCCGATAGAAATGACTCTACCTTGTTTCCTTTACACGCAAGACATTGGTCCCAAACTGAATAATATCGTTGCTTTTACAGCATCTGGTAATCTTGCAGAGCTGCCAGATGCTGAGAGCTCTTTATACTCAAATCGTCAGTGAAGAGGAAGTATAAAATCAAACAAGGCTTTACGTTGAAGGTGAGATTTAATTCAGGCTTTAAGTTGAAATGAAAATTCAATCGAGCCTTTACGTTAAATTAAAATTTAATTCAAGGTCTAGATCAGAACTAAAATTCAATCGAGGGTCTACGTTGAAATTAGAATTCAATCGAGGCTCTACGTTGAAGGGGCGACGCTGAATGACTTAGATTCAACGTTGTGTCGTTACGACGACGTAAACTGCTTGCACATTTCATGCCTTACAACTATCACAGATTTCGACCACTGAAAAATATTTCAATACTTGAATATTCTGTTGCTCATTTCAGCACAAAGTGCACAACCAATCCAAAGCGATCTTCGGCAAATTTAGTCAGACGGTAGCTTAGAAAGCGCAGCTGGGGTGTGGGAATCTGTATTATCTTGCAAAAATTTAATTTTTACGGTAAGTGGCTAAACCGTTTTGTGCAAATTGTTTCCTATTTAAACTGGCATCAATTCCATCCTGGTATTTAAATGCAGAATATTGGCTCATGGGTGATGCATAAGAGCGGAAAAATTTCAATTCATTATCAAATTTCTCGAAAAATTGCTCAACAATTAGAAAATAATAAACCACCATCGAAATTCACCGTTGTGCTTCTCAATTCACGTTAACGTGACATGAATCCCCATTTTAAAAATTAACCATTCATTTCTTACGCCAAGATAAACTTCACATGCATTATAATTATTCACACAGAACGCGTGCAAACCCCACACAGAATACCCTCATGAAAGACAACACCAATCTGCAGAATTTCTTCATACTTGTGAGCAATAAAACTTCCAGGCCAGTCCGCGTGTGTGCCTCAGCACAACTCATCATTTAGCAGCTAAACCTCCACTAGCCGCAGGCATATAATCATAGAACTGTTAATTGACTCCCAAAGCCACAAAGAGCCTCTCTAACAACACAGTGTCTGTTTTACAGTTTACAGCTCTTCGATCTACGTGGCCTCACGCCAGCCTTCCTTCCGTCCTTAGGACGCTGTGGTCAGATCATAAGCTATGGCGCCCCCACACGCGATCGTAAAGCCTCTTACTTACTTACTTCTCGTGTCTTCATTCCAGTGACCGAATTTCCAGTCATTTATGGTGCTGGACCGGAACAGATGGAGGTCTTTCTAGTGGGCTTATGGCTGGAACGGTGTGAACTTTTGTGGATTTTTTACTTCAGTTCTGTGATTGAAACTTCCAGTAATTTATGGGCCTGGACCGGGACAGATGGAGGTCTTTCTAGTGGGCTTACGGCTCAGACAGCGTAAATTTTGAGAGTTTTTTAATTCATTCCAATGACTGAATTTCCAGTAATTATAGAGTTGTAGCAGAACAGATGACGGCGTAAGTTCTTTTTAGTGGACTTACGCTCTACGGCTGACACAGCGTAAATTTTATGGATATTTTAAAGGTATTAAAATACTTTGTAAATTCTTCATGTTTTTGAGAACGTTTTGGAACACCTCTCTATCGTCAACTTAGACTAAACTTTAAATTTAAATTCCATCGCCTGTTGAATTAGGAACATTTCTTTCGCTCAACAGAGCGTGGTGAGTATTTATTTATTTCGACAAATTACTGGTTTCATGCCTAAAATTGGTCCTAAATTTGTTTGAAGTTTTAAGATGTAAATACTTTGCTGTATTTTTCCACCATTACGAGCGACTCCTCAATAACCAACCTTAGTAAATTTCTCAGAAGGTGGATAAAGTTTTTTGACGTTTTTGAAAAGCTAATTTTATGCATTCACATCTACTAATAAATTTTTCAGTTCTTGTTCCCTTGTACTTTTTGATGCTCCCTCTACTGAATGTTAAAATTCAGAATTTTGTTATGAAATGTACGAATTTTGCGAATTTTTTTTGAATTCTGTGGTGATGAAATTCATGTTAGCCTCATAATTTTGCTGAAAAACGATTTATCGCTCCGTCTTCAGGAGGGGCATAGTTAAGAATTGATGAATTTGAAGAGTGGGGGATAATTCATTGATGAAATAGAGAATTGATAAATTGGTTAATTTAAAGAGCGTCGGATAATTAAGTGATGATATAAAGAATTGATAAGTTGATGAACTTCAAGCATGTGGAATAATTTATTGATGAAATAAATGCTTGCTTCATCAGGTTGGTAGTGCTACTTATTGTTGAAACAATAAATTGATGCATATAATAAAAAGAAGTTTGTTGAATAATTTATTGATGAAATGAAGAGTTGATATAGTATACATATTTCAGAGAAGGGAAGGCCTTCCTAACCTCTAGCTCGGGACCTCACATCTTCTTACCTGGGGAGCGGTAATTCCCATAGGAATTACAGTAAGATCCCCTAAGGAAAAAATAAGCACTTATCTATATTCAAAAAGTTTCCAGTTGTATAAAAATAAAATACTTGAACTTCTTAGTTAATGTTTTGTTTTGATGACTTCATTTTTATGTAAACTCATTAAAATGAAGAGTGAAAATTTTTATGTAAACTCATAAATGTAAACTCGTTAAAATGAAGAGTATCGTCTGCTGCAACCCTTTCAATCTTCTTTCAATGATGGAGAAATAAACCATCACGCTTCGAATGAACTTCAATGTCAGTTAGCGCAAATCGATGCATCTTCGATTTATTTCCAACTCCAGTTTTAAAAATTCATCAGTCTGTCATTAACAAGCTGTGTAAAGACCACGTACGAGAACACGGACGGATTTTTTCATGGCTCTCACAATAGCTCGAATGCTTCATCAATAATTAACTACATGTGTTTTGACGAGTGATGATCTACACCAGCGTTCTGATACGCCGTTGTAACCATCCACACCAACGAACCACAAGCGTTCTGGCACACCGTTGTAAGAATCTTCTCTATCCAACCAACTACGAACGTTCTGACACACCGTTGTAACAAGCTACAACAACCAACTCACCAAACAACCAGCCACAAGCGGTCTGACCCACCGATGTAACGATCTACAACAACCAATCAACCAATTAACCAACCAACTAACCCACCAACCAACCAAACACAAGCTTTCTGACACACTGTTGTAACAATCTACGACAACCAACCAAACACAAGCTTTCTGACACAGTGTTGTAAAAATCTACAACAACCAACCAACCAAACACAAGCTTTCTGACACACTGTTGTAACAATCTACAACAACCAAACAACCAACCAACCACTTGATTTCTGACACACCGAAATGTCTGAATACGGCATGATTGCTCTAACTCTACTCACGCCAACTACGTACATTCTGACACACGGATTTGTGTGTGCTACTGGCCCGCAGTAGGACATGAGCAGCGCTATTGACCACTCTCTTTTCATGTCGAACTTCAATTAATGGAATTAGTGGGAACCGCTCTCCAGCTCAAATTGGCGTCAGTCAATCATGTTCGATAGCTGCAAACATCGGGCAAAGCTGCCTCTGTTTCGTGTTGTGGGTCCATCCTAGTTTCGTAGCGCCTTTATACGATGACTTAGGCTGGCGCCAAACGCTNTCAAACTTAGCGTGGTTGGTGTTTTTTAAAAGCAAAGTCAAGTAAAACTTGAGCTCCGAGATTGGGTTGGAATATAACTCGAAGCTCGAAGAGGTTGCAATGTAGGACGTCATAAGCTTGGTCGATGGCGATGAAATCTCTTGTTTCTTTGTAATTTGAAATATGAATTATTTTCAGGAGGCTTGTTAAAGTCAATAATTCTCAAGGGAGAGACATTGTAACTGGTATGCATCTAACTCAAAACAAAAACGGTTTCAGTGCCTCGAAAAGTTCAATAGAAGATACATTAACCTTGGAATTCTAACTCAAATAAAGTGCTTTCTCAACCGGTTCAAGTTCATTTCAAACAAAAGACTTTCCATGTAGAGAAACACACTAGCTCGTTAATTAAACAATGAAATGAAAACTTTTTCATGAGCTCCAAGTTCATTCAAACGAAAGCTTCCTGTAGTGAGAAAAACAACTCATTCGTTCGTACATCAATTTGACAGTTTTTTAATCCAAAACGAAAGGCTTTCTGTTAGGAGAAGGACTCTTGACTCATTCGTTCACACCTCAAATCGAAAGCTCTTTTACCAGCTCCAAGCTCACCCGAAACGAAAGGCTCTCTGTTGGGAGAAAGACAATTCGTTCACATCTCAAATTGAAAGCTTTTTTAATCCAAAACGAAACGCTTTCTGTTGCGAGCAGGACTAGATCTAAGCCATTCGTCCACAGCTCAAATAGAAAGCTCTTTTAACAGCTTCAAGCTCATCCAAAACGAAATGTTTTCTGCAGGGAGAAGGACTCTAACCCACTCGTCCACAGCTCAAATAGAAAGCTCTTTTAACGGCTCCAAGTTAATCCAAAACGAAAGAATTTATGTTTGTTGAAACATCTCCAAGTTTGTTCAAAACGTGAAGTTTTCTGTTGGGGGATGCTTTCTGTTGGGAAAAGGACTCTAACCCTTTCGTTCACACCAAATAGAAAGCTCTTTTAACAGCTCTTAGTTCATCCAAAACGAAAGCCTTTCTGTTGGAAGAAAGACGATATTCTGTTGGGAGCAGGACTCTAACCCGTCCGTCCACAGCTCAAATAGGAAGCTATTTCAATAGCCGTAGCAGGCGCAGCGAACCTAATAGGCAAGACACACCCGGACTGGAATTGACGCCATTCAATCATGGTCGATTGCCACGAGGTTGTAAACACGGCGGCGGCGGCTGCGAGGTGCAGCTGTGAGGTCGAGCTGCCGTAAACAAACGAGCAGCTGCATGCATGGCTTGCAGACGTAAACAGGAGATCCGAGCTCGTGTGAACTGCTCCAAACAGGAGATACGAATTGTGCCAAACAGGAGACCTGAGCTCATGCGAGCTGCTCCAAACAGGAGATACGAGCAGCTCCTAACAGGAGATACGAGCAGCTACAAACAGGAGATACGACCGGCAACAAATAGGAGATCCGAGCAGCTCCAAACAGGAGATACGAGCTATTCCAAGCAAAAGATGTGAGCAGCTGCAAACAGGGGATACAAGCAGCTCCAAACAGGATGCATTTAACTCTTCCAACGGTCATTTTAAGTAGACGATGCCGTCAACCATTTAGAGTAGACTCTGCCAACAGCCATTTATAGTAAATCTTTTTAAGAACTATTTTTCAAGTAGACTCAATTAACTGTCATTTAAAGTAGACCCAGTTAAAAATTATTCAAAGTAGACTCTTCTAACGGCCATTATTTGAAGTAGACTCTTTTAAGGCCATTATAAGGATACTCTGTCATCGGCCATTTAAAGTAGACTTTTCCAACGGTCATTTATATTAGACCCAATTAACTGTGATTCAAAGTAGACCCAGTTAAAGGCTATTAAAGAACATTGACCCAGTAAACGGCCATATAAAGTATGTAGACTCTGCTAACGGTCATTATAAGTAGGTCCAGTGTAAGGCTATTTAAAGTAGACTTTGCCAACAGCCATTTAAAGTAGACCCTTTTAAGAACCATTCACGACTATCCTAAAGAAAGCACCCTTCCTGCGAATGCTGAAAGATGCCTTCACGCTGTGTGGTCGGACATGCGAGTTGTTTTATTAGGAGTGACGGAAGACAAAACAACCCTGACGCGCCGATGTCTCGGCCGCGTTTCGCCCGTCTTGAAATGACCGCAAAGAATAAAGCGGAAATGACCGTTCATTTCGCCTATTATTCTCCCGTAGCTTCCCCTTGTGTGAACGTGTGTATATATTTTTTCCCTTGTTTATTTATTGAGGGTGAAACGGTCGAACACGTGTTGAGTTGAAATGTTTATGTTTTCGTTCGGTTCACCACTGAAAAATAACACCGATAGGGATTTATTTTATATTCCTTTACTCCATTATAATTCGGAAGAATTTACTCACATGTGAATGGCACGTATTCCTTTTTATAGGCAGAAATGAAAGTACATAATTGTGTCATATGAATGCACGTTGCAAATTTTTTCTGGGGGAATATTTTCGAAGTTTTTCGTTTCAGCCAGGGTGAGATGTTACGTTCGTTAGTGCGAACGTACTGAATGTTCATGCCATGTGAACGATGATGAAATTTTATTATTTTGTGTAGTTTTGGTTTCTATGAGATCGTTTTCCGATGAATGAGCCAAAATGTGTTTGTTTTGATTACTTTAGAACGCCATTCCTAACATTCTGGAGGATATTGTATCAATTGTATGTTCTGGAGTATGTTGTGTAAATTTACATGATATCAGTTTAAATTTCAGCAGTTTAAATATTCTTCTTCTTGTCATGTCTCAATGTTATTACATGAATAACTGATATTAATGACTTTTTGGGTTACCGGTGATTGAAGTCATTTCATGTGTCTATGTTTTTAATTGAATAACTGATATCCATAATATTTTGGGGTTAACAGTCTTCAAGTTCATGGTATATCTCTATTTTACAAAACAAATAACAGATATCCACGAACTCTTCAATTGGCTCTCAGAATCACGCCGGTGCATAGCGAGACCACGAATACGAATGACGTGATAAGAAGGACGTCCCTTGTAAATATATTATCTTTTTACGTCAGGTTTTCGTTTTGTTGTTCGTTTTGGTGTTCATTTTGTTGGTGTTCGTTTTCGTGTTCGTTTTGTTGGTGTTCCCTTTGTTGGTGTTCGTTTTGTTGGTGTTCGTTTTGGTGTTCGTTTTGTTGGTGTTCGTTTTGTTGGTGTTCGTTTTGTTGGTGTTCGTTTTGTTGG
>JACJUY010004666.1:22030-33036 GCA_014220935.1 Platorchestia sp. MABIK
TGGTGTTCGTTTTGTTGGTGTTCGTTTTAGAGTTCGTTTTGTTGGTGTTCGTTTTGGTGTTCGTTTTGTTGGTGTTCGTTTTGTTGGTGTTCGTTTTGGTGTTCGTTTTGTTGGTGTTCGTTTTGTTGGTGTTCGTTTTGGTGTTCGTTTTGTTGGTGTTCGTTTTAGAGTTCGTTTTGTTGGTGTAAGCGAAGGAAATTGAATTCCACTTTTGCGTGGCATTTGCATTGAATGAAAATTTAATCTAAAATTACAACCGGTGTTACTGAGTGTTTGTTCTTAGGCAGTGAACATCACCGCACTTCGTTGTTTTGAACGGGGATTTCCAACAACTCATGTATATAAGTATTCATATATATATATATACATGAAAATTACGCCATAGCTAGCTATCAGCAAATACGTATAGCTGTGTCTGCTCAATATGGCGTAATTTTTAACCAAACATGTATAAATGAAAGACTGTTTCCGAAGTAGATATACGTATTTGATGCAAATATATATACTGTATATCAAGCCCATCTCGTCGAATACCCGAGTGCCAAAGTTCCAATATAGCTCAATATTCTCCTCAACAATAACACAATTCCTTGTTTGCTTGTATGCTTGTTTGTTTGATTACTTGCTCACTTATCTGCTTGTTTGCCAGTTAGCTTGTTTTCTTGCTTACTAGTTTGCTTGCCTTTTCGCCTGTTCGCTTGCTTGCTCACATGCTTGCCTGTTCGCTTGTTTGCTTGCTTACATGCTTGCTTGCCTGTTCGCTTGTTTGCTTGCTTACATGCTTGCTTGCCTGTTCGCTTGCTGGCTTGCTTACATGCTTGCTTGCCTGTTCGCTTGCTGGCTTGCTTACATGCTTGCTTGCGTGTTCGCTTGTTTTCTTGCTTCTTTGCATGCTTGTTCGTTTGCTTGCCTGCTTGGTCCTCCCGTTCGAACTCCCACCCCGTGAACTGGGTAGTTGAGCCCAGCACACATGACAGCAAATTTCCCTTTGAAATGAAATCTAGTTACACTCGTTTATGTAGAAACATGTTTCAATTTTACACAAAAACGAAAAAATCTACGATAGAGAGGAAACACCTTTCAGATGTTCATTTAAAAACATATTTGCGAACAAATTGTAATTATTATAAAAGAAGGCCATATTAAACGAAAGGGGTCCGCTAATGCATGCATAAATCAATAAATGAAACAACGATGGGGGTACATTATTATATTTTTACCTAAGTCTAATAAACCAAACAACGTTGAAGATACAGTACATAATATGAACATAAATCTAATAAACCAAACAACGGCAGAGGCACACTACACAGTACGCACACAACTCAATGAACCAAAACAAACAAGCAGATCACATATAACCGTTATAACGAGCGTCGACTCTCATGTACCCAATGAAAATGGGAAGACACAGCCGCTCTTATCTGGCAAACTGTCATGGCGGCCCAGCGAGCAGGGCCCTGAATCATGCTTGCCACAATAGACGACATGGAGTCCTGTTAAAAATCCCGAGCTCGCAACTACTTCTCTAACTGGCGTTCCCGTGGGACCAGGCTTAACATAAAAAGAAAGATTAGCAGATCTGAACAACTGGGCAGCGCTGCTGTGAAGGATTTGAAGTCGTTATAGGTAATTGGATGCTTTTGTGTGGCAATGGAGCTGTTTTTATTCGTACGTGATGTGACTGATTTTTTGCATGTGGTTAATTTGGCGGTGTTATGGATTTGCTGTGCTAGCGTAAACAGGGTTGTGTGGGTGTGTAACCCTGTGTAGACAGGGTTGTGTGGGTGTGTAACCCTGTCCAGACAGGGTTGTGTGGATGTGTAACCCTGTGTAGACAGGTTTGTGTGGATGTGTAACCCTGTGTAGACAGGGTTGTGTGGGTGTATAACTGTGTACAAGCGGCTGTTGAGGAGTTGAGGATTAGTGTATTTTCTGGAGCACCTTGTATTTTTTGGGCGAAAGGTAGATATTTAATTGCCTAAGGTTTGCTGTATTAACCTCCACTATCTAAATTTAACATGTCTGGTGAGTACTTAAGTTCTTCTTATTGTTTCTTTCTTCCGTTAATGATAATATGTTTAGATCTGTTACACATGGTCTACTAAATATGATCTATTTTATATGATCTATTAATTTTGATCTATTAATTAATGTCTACTAAACATGATCTATTAAATATGATCTATTATTCATAATCTATTAATTATGGTTTATTTAATAGGATCTATTTAATAAGATCTATTAATTATGGTCTACTAAGCACGATCTATTATATATAATCTATTTTATTTCATCTAATAATTTTGGTTTACTAAATATATTCTATTAAATATGATCATTTCCCGCAAGTATTTTATTTGCTGCTGAGTTTAGGACCCACTCGCCTCCTGATGACAATCATTATTCATATTTATGGATATTATTATTATATCATTGTATTAATGTATTTTATTAATACATCATTGACATTTGTGTGTATTATAAATCCATCATTGGTATTTGTGTTTACTATTAATATATCATTGGTATTTATGTATATTATTAATAAATCATTGGTATTTATGTATATTATCAGTACAACACTAAAATTTCCGTTTATGTGACATAGCAATGTGATGATGACCAATTTAACACGGTAACCACCATGTGAGCCTCCTGTGGTAAACGGAGGGAATTTTCATACTGCTACTGACATACGAGTTATCACCAACTTTGTTCTCACAAATGCCTAATCAAAGCTAAATGAAGACATAATTCAGCTAATGTTTGCTTATATCAAAATTGCTAACCATAATCGATTTTAAATTTGAGTGAATGTTGAACTTTAGCTTAACCCATGGCGGTTAACGTGTTAATTTGCTTACTGAAATCGACTTTAAATTAAAAATTAAATTAAAAACTTAAGTTTCACCCATGGCGGTTAACGTGTGTGGGCAGCGTTAATTTTTTGAAGTACGTAAAGCCTGAAAAGTAACCTGTTTTCTGTATTAATTGTAATTAGAAACCACTTTGAGGGAATAGAAACGTCGGAAATGTAAGCAGCAAATAAGCCGGCTTAAATAAGTTTTATGGAAGCTCAAATTATCAATTAATTGTAACTAGAAATCAATCCTGTTGAAATAAAAGCGCAGGAAATATGCGAAACAGAAGCCGGCTCAAATAAGTTGCGTGGAAATTCAAATAACGTCGTAATCAGAAACCAATTTGGCTAGAATAGAAACGTCGGAAATATGAAGAGCAGAGACGCCTGCCGAAATAAGTTGCATGTGCGTCCAAATTACATATTAATTGTAATCACAAACCAATTTTGCTGGAATAGAAAAGTGAAAAATTTGAGAAACAAAGTTGCATGGAAATTAAAATTATGTATTAATTGTTATCAGAAAGTAATTTTGTTGGAATAGATATGTGAGAAAATATTTAAGAGGAAGGAGCAAATTGCGCGGGCCAAATCTCGCCGAACCCAGGGCTCCAGATGTCTTGACTTCAGCCAACTCAATCTAAATTAGCAATCTCCATTTCATTAAAAAACTCATCAAGTACTTGACTGGGTCGTCAAAAAATGCGGAGAGCCACTCAAAAATCCATTCCAATATCCGATTGGCGACGCTCGATAGAGCTCGTCAATCCCAGCTACGTTAATTTTGTGGTGAAATCAACCCATATGATTGGCGCGTAGATTATAGTTGTGGTTTGTGGGTTGTTTTTGAAACGAGTGTCGTGGGATAACTGGTACCGTGTGGCCAGAAATACATCAAAATTTGATGTAAAATCAACCCATTTTTGATTGGCGCGTAGGTTATACTTGCGTTTTGTGGGTTGTTTTTGAACCGCAGGTCGTGGGATAATTGTGGACATATGGCGAGAAATACGTCAAAATTCCGTATTGGGATATCGAGTGACGCAGATTGGGGCACACGTGCTNAGGAGGGGAGAGTGGAGGAGGGGAGAGTGGAGGAGGAGAGAGTGGAGGAGGGGAGAGTGGAGGGATAGGTTACCTCAGCTATAGATAGGCCTTCAGGAATAATGTCTTTCGTGTCCACTTTGCTTCTCTTAGTTATCATGCCTTCATCGCTATCTCTTCTTTGTCTCTTCTTCCTATTCCTTCTTAACTTGTTGTTTCTACACGCCATGTATCCAGTGTGGGAACACACCTTGTACATAGATTCCAGGTTTATTTTTGTGGGAACACACCTTGTGCATAGATTCCAGGTTTATTTATTTGGGAACACACCATGTGCATAGATTCCAGGTTTATTTAATCCACACTAAATTGTCCTTTCACTTTCATCTGTGAAAATATCTTTGCGCTGGAAAAATAACCTTGAACTAACACCACACCACCAGTTTACATTCCAACACCAAATTTAAAATGTGCTGACCCGAATACGACTCCAGAAAAAAGTCAAGTTACCCATTCTCGGCTTGTTACCCAACACCATTTACATAGTCACGTACCGGCATCAGAGTATGTACGAGTAATACCCATTCTCGGCTTGTTACCCAACACCATGTAGTCACGTTCAGGCATCAGAGTATGCACGTGTTGAACAAAAATGAAAAAATAGGAATCCATAAAATAGACGAACTTCTTGAAATTTATCTTTTCGCAATCGCCTCATCCGTTTGCAGTTCGTCGCGCAGGGCGCGGAAATGACTTCAGTTTCAGCTAAAACAGAAGCGATGATCATTCATTCTATAAAAAACTACGATGGCCAACAGAAAAGTTTCACCTTCGCGGAAATGAGGGCGGTTTTGGGGGGTTTCTGATTCACGAGCAGGTCGTAAAACTCTGCAGAATTTTTAATAAAAAGGAGCCGAATTTATTTATTTGTTCACTCATAAAAGAAAGAGACATATGTGTCTAGATTTCTCTCCAACTTGATTTAAGTTCTTTCTGCAGAGCTTTGAACTTATGTTATTAAAAACCACCAATTAATTTGGCTATTTAAAGTCGGAAATAATAAATATCGTTAGTGCACAGTATCTCTGACACAATCTACCCTGAACAGGTAACCACTACATTCCTTCACATTGCGCCGCCAGAAAACAATTAGTAGGCCGCAATCAATCCTGAAAAGAAGGCAACAACTACATTCCTTCACATTGCGCTCGCCAGAAAACAATGATCAGGTGAGGGTGCAAACGATCCAAAGTTGACCGGACCGACAACAGCCTGGGGTCTTCCTCCAGCCCTCATTTGTGTTATCAGGTCCCGGGACTTTATTTGTCGCAACCCAGCGAGCAAACTCCGATAATTAAGGACAGACCGGCGTCCCTTGAAAATCTCTGCTAAGTCTGCGCGAAAAATCCTAAAGATAACGGACAAGGGGGGGAGTTTGTTCGAGCTCTGCCCGGGACAACATAGGGCAACTAAAGGCTTTGTCTGTTCTGCAGTACATGTTGGTTTTACTCTGCTTGGAGACACTACACTCCAGTGGACAACCTTGTCATAGTTTTGAATGGCTCGAATTGAGTAAAAAGGCTAAAGATAAACGGACAAGGGGCGGAGTTTGTCCGAGATTTTCCCGGGACAATATTGGGCAACTAAAGGCTTACTCTGTTCTGTAGTACATGTTGGTTTTGCTCTGCTTAGAGAAGCTATAGTTGAGTGGACGACCTTGCTAGAGATATGTGATAATTTCAATGGCTAGAATAGAGCATAAATCTAACGGATAACGGACAAGGAGAGAAGTCGGTCCGAGATTTTCCTGGGACAATATAGGGCAACTAAAGGCTGTGTTTGTTCTGTAGTGCATGTTGGTGTGGACGACCTTGCTAAAGATTTGTCATTGTTCTGACATACCAAGGGAGAATTTCGGATTCGGTGAAAGTAGAGGTTGTGTAATTTGTTAAGAATGGTTAGAATTGTGAATGATTTTAGGATTTCTACTGGAATTATAACTAATGCAAATACAAATAGATCAATATACTGAACAATTTGCCGGTGAAAATGCGTGAGTATATTGAACATAGTATCATTGTGAATGGGTATATATTTTTAACAATAAATTTCTTTGAATGAATAGAGATGTTAAGTAATTTTTTCCCACCTTAACTAAATACCTCTGCCCTTAACAAATATCTTTACCCTTACATGACCTTTGCTAACTATCTCTGCACTTAAATAACCTTTGCTAACTATCTCTACCCTTAAATACTCTTTACTAACTAGTTCTACCCTTCACTCCCCCGCACTAGCTTCACTCTCCACTTGCTCTGCCCTCAAATAACCTTTGCTAACCAGTCTCAACTTAGACTATCTTTGCCCTTTAAGAACCTTTGCTAACCATCTCTACCCTTTATTAACCTAAACTCACTATCTCTGCCCCTTAAATACCGTTTACTAACTTTCTTGCCCTTAAATAACCTTTAATAACTAACTCTACCCTTCATTATTCTGTCCTAGCCTCACCTGCCACAATCTTTACCCTTAACTATCCTTTAATAACTATCTCTACACTTCACTATCCTACACTAGCCACAACCCTCACACTGTCACCCAATTCTCCAGCGCAGTAGCCACAATCACCGGGACTCGCCCGAGCCAGGTTTGCATGTCCTCTAAATATTAGAGGACGACAGGACCTGCCGATACTCTCCATTGGGTGCGCACGCAACTGCTGGCCAGATAATGCGCTAATGTCAGCAATTGGAATTCCTGATTTTAGCGTTTAGTTTTGTGGTAGTCCTGATAGTAACGTTTAGCTTCGTAGTAGTCCTGATAGTAACGTTTAGTTTAGTGGTAGTCCTGATAGTGACGTTTAGTTTAGTGGTAGTCTTGACAGTAACGTTTAGCTTCGTAGTAGTCCTGATAGTAATGTTTAGTTTAGTAGTAGTCCTGATAGTAACGTTTAGTTTAGTGGTAGTCCTGATAGTAACGTTTAGTTTAGTGGTAGTCCTGATGGTAACGTTTAGTTTAGTGGTAGTCCTGACAGTAATGTTTGTACAGCCCCCTGAAGGCTGCTGTGTTGGGAAAACTCTCGTGATCTTGTTTGCTTGCTTGTGAATGAGGTGTTATTTTGAGTTTGAAGTTATTATTTTTTTGATGAGTAAATTAGGCATCTCTTTGATTTTGGGTTTAGTATTTTTAAGACGAATAAGTTAGGTATCGCTTTGATTTTGGGTTTAGTCTTTTTAAGACGAATAAATTAGGTATCGCTTTGATTTTGGGTTTAGTATTTTTAAGAGGAATAAATTAGGTATCGCTTTGATTTTGGGTTTAGTATTTTTAAGAGGAATAAATTAGGTATCGCTTTGATTTTGGGTGTGGGAAGCAATTTTCTCAACGGATAATATTATGTTGAAAACGTTCATCCTTTATCATGGAGTAAAAAATACATTTTTCTGATATCACAATCAATCACTGTTGACGTTTTTCATGGGAATACTAAAAATGAAACGCTTAGCGACTGCGAAGGCAAATGAAAGCAAATGAAAGCAAATTGAATTCTAATGAAGACAAATTTCTTCGAATGAAGGCAAATTTTATGTGAATGAAGGTAAATTTCTTCGAATAAAGGCAAAATAAATTCACAGGACGCTACAAAACTAAAAACAATCCACTGATGTCGCTGTGTGGGCCGCGTGTTTCGTTACTCGACAACATACCGATTGACAGCTAGGGAAACGATGACGTTAGTGGGATGAAAATGTCATTCTTTGCGATAGCCGCCGTAGATTTCACGAGTTTTAGGCACGGTTCTGCGGATGGTAATATTGGCTGAGGGGCGTGTGTCTGACGCACGCACAGGTAAAGAGGAGCTCGTACTGCATCCGGAAAAAGTATGAGTGCCAAAACAGGGTCGCGAAACAGGGCATCTTTTGCCGTGGAGTTTCGCCACGGATCCCAAAGCGGGAGGAGTTTTTCCGTGGATTTTCACATTGTGACACTGAAAATTGAAAAAATTTTCATCATACTTTGTGCTTACGCTTTAAAAATTGGGAAATTTTTCCGTTTAATTTCATGTCTGTGCACAGAAATTGGGAGACATTTCCGTCGACCTTTACGTACTGACAGGACTATTGGGGAAATTTTCTCGCACCCCAAAACGGGAAATTTTCTCGTTGAATTTAACTTTTTCAATGCAAAATTGGGGAAAGTGTTTCGTAGACTTTTACGTACCAAAAGAAAACATTAAATTTTCGGTGAGCACTCGCGTGAACTTTCCCGTGAGCTTTTTCCCTGCAGACAATCAAATTGGGAAAATTTACCATAGACTACTTAGTACAAATATTCACCGTAGACTACTTAGTACAAATATTTACCGTAGACTACTTAGTACAAATATTTACCGTAGACTACTTAGTACAAATATTTACCGTAGACTACTTAGTACAAATATTTACCGTAGACTACTTAGTACAAATATTTACCGTAGATTTCTGTGTGCAGAAATTTACTGTAGACTTCTGGGTAGAAATAACGAACTTGCACAATGTACTTCGTGTTCAGTTGTACACATGTACCAAAGTTGTGGAATGTTTTTCGTAAGCCTTTATTCGTAAATATATACCAAAATTGAAGAACATTTAACATAATCTTGTATAAAAATATACAAAACTGTCAATTATCTTCCGTTTATATTTACAGACGGAGATTGAAATTTCGATACATTTTCCGTAAACAATTCTACACAAATATCACAGCAAAGCAATGTTTCAATAAACATCTACGTAGAAATTTTCTACATAGAATATTTTCTACATTGTCAACACCACAGGTAGAAATTTTCTACATAGAAGCTGCTTTAGGTGCCTAATTATTGCACATTCCATAGCCATTATCTGCTGTAAAATGTGCAGAGCATTTCTGATTCCATTAATTCCATTATGGAGAGGGTAATGGAGAGGGTAATGGAGAGGGTTATAGAGAGGGTTAGGGAGAGGATTGTGGAGGTGGAGGATTGTGGAGAGCGTTATGGAGAGAGTACTGGAGAGGGTTATGGAGAGGGTAATGGAGAGGGTTGTGGAGAGGGTTATGGAGAGGGTAATTGAGAGAGCTGTGGAGAGGGTAATGGAGAGGGTTATGGAGAGGGTTATGGAGAGGGTTATGGAGAGGGTTATGGAGAGGGTTGTGGAGAGGGTCATGGAGAGTGTTTTGGAGAGGGTAATGGAAAGGGTTATGGAGAGGGTTGCGGAGAGAAGTAATCGGATTAACCACAGCTAATTACAACAATTGAGCAGCTAATGACCAGATAGCGATATCAAATGTTTTTAAAACGACTTTTATTGCGGTTCCTAAGAAGTATTTAATATTGCATTCAAATTACCATTATTTCCATTGAATTTTTATCAGTGAGGGAAAGTTCGCTTTGGCACAAATGATGCATTCTACTCAAATGTGCAGTTGGAATTCAGTTCGCAACTACTCCATTTTTTTTATTAAATTGCAAAAATTAAACAAAAAATTCAGTTCGCAATCCTCCAAAGATGTTTTTTTAAATCGCAAAATTAAATTTAAGAAATCCAGTGTACACATCCGAATATATTGAAAAATACAAAAATTGAATTAAAAACTGAGCATATCTGAAATTATTTTCTGAACTTCAGAGTTGGTAACCGGAAAATTTTGAAGTTTTTCTCATCTTACCATCACTTGTGACAGAAGTTATCTACTTCAAATGTTACTTAGTTAAATGATAAATCCGTTATAAATCCGGAAATAGGTACCCAAGCCGTCTTAAAATATTTTTTCTCAAATCAGTTAAGCGAGGAACGCTATGACGATAAATTTTGACATCTACGCCATTCTAAATACAAGTCACCAACTTCACAATTTATACACAACACAACCATAACACCAAGCTGCTTAGAAAAAGGATGTTTTATTCCAATCAAGCCTGATACATATCATCTCGTACATTAGCTTTTCAAACGCCTTATAACTAACACCAGGAAGCAATGACGGTTACCCCCGTTCAAGCCGGTACCCATTTCCGACACCTGGGTGGAGTGGGGAATTGTGGCTGAGTTCTCCCTTTTCCCAACGGGGAGATACACCGGACGGCACTGCCGGGATTCAAACTGCCGACACCGTAGTAATAGTACTAGCAATAATGGTAATAGTAGCAACGGTAATAGAAGTAGTAGTAGTAGAAATAGAAGCAGTAGTAGCAGCAGTAGTAGAGAGCTATGCCATTTGCTTAGTGCACAAAACCAACCAGATTTGTAATTTCACCACTCAGCCATGGTCGCACCGTACAGTACCATGACACCCCCACACCACCACACTACCACACCACCACCACCCCACATCCCACACCACAACACACCACAACACCACCACGACACCACATCACACCACCACACCAAGTATCTGTCACACGCACAACGCAATCTGCTTCCGGTGCCGCCCCTGTGGCGATAAGGCCGGACAACTGCCCCCGCTGGCCTTAGTCGCCTTATTAAGGCCAGCCATTTCACTGCTGACTGCTTTAGTCGCCTAATTAAGGCCGGCCATTTCACAGCTGACTGCTTTAAGGGGCCTTACTAAGGCCGGCCATTACACTGCTGACTGCTTTAGGTGCCTTACTAAGGCCGGCCATTTCACTGCTGACTGCTTTAGTCGCCTTACTAAGGTGCCTTATCACTTTTCAACTACCTTTAAGAACAAAAGAGATAAATTTAACTTTCTGGCAATCTTTCCTACTGCGGAGAAGCAGACTCAACTTTCTGTCAATCTCCCCACGAAGGAAGACATTCTGAAATATTGTACAACCTCCTACATACACTGGAGAAATGCTAACTTATTTTTTGACAGACTTTCTATCTGCGAAGATAAAGACTTAATTTATCTTTGGATGAAGAAACTTAACCCGACAAAAATAATCATTTCCTAACACGGAAAAGCTCCTGAGTACTTCTACAATATTCTCCACAATGTGTAAGTTTATTCAATTCTTGGACAACCTTCCCCATGGGAAGATGTGAGTATCTACCATCCCCAGTCTGTGTTGTCTACCCTCCCCAGTCAGTGTACAGTAGTCTACTATCCCCAGTCA
>JACJUY010004666.1:37837-55896 GCA_014220935.1 Platorchestia sp. MABIK
GAACACAGAAGAACAAGTGACGCTCCGAACTAAGTGTTCGATGTTGCCACACCAATCAACTCAACTCGTAACATGGCAAAAATAACGTCATGTTCGATGAATATTTTTGTGTGAGTCACGTGAAACATCAAGATTAGTAATTATAAGTAAGAAATTATTAATAATAAATTACAGTAATGTATTTTATGCAAGGAATTAATTTATTTAATACTTAATGAGATTTATATGATATGTAGCTACTGCTACACGTTCCTCATCACTAACAAAGTGAAGTGGCAGTGATAACTTCATACATGCCCACATGCAGGAGCAATTGAATGATATATGGTAATTTTATTCAATTACAATTTACAAATAAGAAAATAAGGATACCATGTTAAGAGTTTATTTGTCGTTGACTCTATAGTAAATAGAAAATAAAACAGGAAGAAGTAAAGATCAGCTGGCCTACCTTCAGGGACATGACCACTGTCATTGTAGGGTAACTTTGTTAATTTACTGCAACAATTTGCTTAGAAAGAGCTTGTCATTCATGAACTGTGAGTTTACAAAGAAGTTCAGGATTTAACTTCAAAAATGGTGCGTTAATTGGTGAATCAATTTTCAGTTGTGAGAGTTTTATTTTTTATAAATGTTTAAAAGGATTATTTATGAGATGTTTTGTATCTATATTTTCAAATCGATAACTCCTATTCTTCTTCAACTAATTCTTTAAACTAAGCACGGGAATAAAAAATGTTCTATTAACATGGTACTTTAAAATACAATTTATTAAAGTTCACGGTGAAGAATTGATGTTCGCATATTGAAGTTAATTTATCTCATCTAAAATAAGCTTCCACTGCTGAGCGAAAGATATTGTACTATCCAGTAAAAATATGGTGCCGACCTAATGCTTAACTAGATAGTCTGAGTAAAAAAATTTTACTCATTATGACCTATTGTTAATTCATTTCAGTTAAAAAACTTATTTTTATAATATCTTGTATATATTAATATTATAAGGTAGTAACTTAGGAAATATCTTGAAAATGTAAGCATTTTGCATGCACATTCTCATAGAGCTTAAATAAACCAACACATTCTGTATGTATTTTATCATAAAATATCAACCAAACAAAGAGTTCATTATTGGCACAAAGTTTAATTAATGTATTTGTTAAATTTTGAAAGTGGATTATTCTCAAATAAAAAAAGTATCAATAATTATAGTGTGTGCAGTGCAAGTTGCTGGTAATATTTTATGCATTGAGTTTCAGTTGAAGTCTGTTGCTCTAATGCAAGTACATATTTGACAATTAGAAGAGCTCTTCAATGATAAATTCTACTATTTAGAACTCATAATCGAAGGAGAGATTGTCTTATTAATTATCTGGTGTATTACTCTAAAACCTTAACTTTAACTAGTATTTGATCCTTATGGAATCCTTTGCTGTAGAACATGAGCTGTGATTTAATTTCAGAATTTGAAAATTGAATTGTTTTGAAACAGTTTATGACATTTTGATTATGTTTTATCAAACTAATTTAATTTTAGCATTATGATTTAGATAGTTGAGGAAAAATTGAAAAAAACTTTTGCCATAAGTTCAAAATTCTTTTTAATTCAAAGCATAATAATGAAATTTCAAATTCTTGCACACCTAACATTTTTCCTATTAAACCTTTGGTGCATTTTAGTAGTGAGCCTAATCAGTGCTATTTTAATTGAATAAAAGATGCAAATAATCTTCTTATTTATATATAGGGACAACAACAAAGTGGTGGAACAGGCGGAGGAGGAGGAGCTGATGGAGACAAAAAAGATAAGAAGAAGAAATATGAGCCTCCTGTGCCCACACGTGTTGGCAAGAAGAAGAAGAGGATGAAGGGACCTGACACTGCCAATAAATTGCCCCAAGGTTTGAAATAATTGCTGCATCAAAGAAATTGTTATTATATGGTAGGGGCCTGTTAATGTACATTTTGTGTAATTCTGTGCAATAATAGTGTTTGCTCAACAAACTGTGCTATTGCACTTAAGGCTATAGAAATTATTCTCTATTTTTGTATAAATTCTAGGTAATTTTTCCAAAGAATTAAGTTGAGTTTGAGCAATTTTATTGGACTAAAAGTGTTCGAAATATATGACAAAATATTGTCAAGAGCTATGTGTAGCCTACCTAACATGAATAGCTTTGCTTCAGTTGTATCAAAGGTTCTTGGTGTTATGTCAGCTGTGTATCTCTCTTGCAATTCTGCATTAACCCGTAAACACTAAACGTGGGTTATCACATGCACTGTGTGAGCTATGCTCAAAAAATAGGTTAACGTTTAAGGGTTAAAATTGTAGCCAACAGTGCTGGAATTATCTTCTGTAAAAGCTATCCCTCTTCACATGAAAGGGATACAACTCTTTGTTTAGTTTAATTCTATAGTTCTCCAACTCTTCTGGGGATCTGACAAAGTTCTTCTTTGGCATTGGTGTTATTTTAACAGTAGCATTATAAAAGACAGTTTTATCCAAAATTTTACCTTCAATTTTATGTCTTCTCTGTAACTCTGACTAGACTACAACTCCCACATATCTCATATGTATTATATAAGACAGTTTACCTGAAATTTTACCTCTACTAATTTAACGTTTTCTCTGTAACTCTGACTAGACTACAACTCACACATGTCTTATTTGTGTAGTGCAGGTTAGAATAACTACGGAAAATTAGTACTTTAGCTCTTTTGTGGCTCACAGTGACGCCTCACACGCGTTGCCGCCTCAAAATGCTGAAGCTGGAGCGCATAAAGGACTTCCTGCTCATGGAGGAAGAGTTCATACGCAATCAAGAGACACTCAAGCCTCAGGAAGAGAAAGAAGAGGTGAGGTCTACAGCTGAGGCTGTGCGCTTCAGCAGGATAAAGAGCTATCTCATCACAAACAATTTTTTTGTCTGCTGCTGTTCTGTTTTTCAACATTCGTTAATGACTTCTTCTATTTTTATCTTGTTTTGTTTATGCCTTTCAATCTTGCTGTTTCTATGGACAGGGTGTGGCAACACACTTGATGCATAGATTCCTTGTTCCCTTGCTTCCTTACTAAATGATGCCGTTGCTTTTTTGCAGCTCCCTTGTTGTGGTTAGGCAATACCTCTGTTCACTCTAAGAAACATAGCATGTTTACCTTCTATTTTTTGCACTTAGGTATAAAATTGACTCAGAGCAGACATTTACTTGAGTGAAATGCTACATTCACACCACTGCATGTTCCTATTAAGTAATAACATATACATCACACTGCAAATGTTGCATTTTTGAAAGAAGAGGGAACTATTTCTGTGCTTCATGAGACTTCTAAGTTAAATTTTGTTTGTGTTGCTACTGTTGATGTTGACTTTTGTGAATAAGTGCTCAGTGCTTCTTTGCATTTCCTAACTATTCTGATTTTGTTTCTCTCTAGTTTTTGGTTTGCTCCTGTTCGCTTTTTTTCTTGCATTTTATTTCAATTTCTTTTTCATCTTTTTCTGATTTCAAGCTCTTTACACTTATTTTCACTTCTCTTATAACTGAGTATTCATTTCTATTTGTCTTTTTTTTCCTTTTCTTTTCACTTTACTGCCGTTTTTTATTCTTTGTACCTTTTGTGTAGAGGAGCTTAAGCTGATCTGTTCCACCTCTCAGTTTGTATGCCACCCGTTGATACCAGACAAATTGAGTGACAAATTCATCATGCAAAAAGTACAATCATCTTATGTATGGAATTACATGCAGGGCTCATGGGAAATGAATGTGACAACTTAGGGACATATTCTCTCCAAACAGAGTTCAATGTAGTTTCTGCATGTAACATTTAATTTATTGAAACAACTTGGTGTGTATGTGTGTGTGTGCACGCAATGTATGGTTTGCAGCACTCGTACTGATAGTGCTAAGAATTCAAGGCGTAAAGGGTTAACCCTTTAATGTCTGCATTTTGAACTCGCATTACCGTCATCACAACCACCATCATTAAACTGGCACTGACATCACAAAAAGGATGTGACTGCCATTATGAAAGTAAATTTTGAAATCCACTTTGACTGTAAAGGGTTAAAATAGGCGTTGTGTTTTTGTCAAGGAGCATCTTTTTTTGGTTGACTTCATTCTCACACAATCCATCACAGGAAGAGCGAAGCAAGGTGGATGACCTGCGTGGTAGCCCCATGAGTGTGGGCACGCTGGAGGAGATCATAGACGATAACCACGCCATTGTGTCCACGTCAGTCGGGTCTGAGCACTACGTCTCCATCCTCTCCTTTGTTGACAAGGATCAGCTTGAGCCCGGCTGCTCTGTGCTGCTCAATCATAAGGTGGGTCTGCCTTTATTTCTCTCTACAGAACATGCATCATTCTTTGCAAGCTTTCACGTATCTTGAAATTAATAGCAGGCCATGGTATGTAGTCATTGTATCTTGGCACTTTTATTTATAATATGTAGTTTGTTGTCGTGAAAGGGGTTCCTGTCTTGAAGGTGAAAGGGACTTCAATCACTTCATCAATAATCTATAAATTATGTAGTTCTTTAGTTGAATTTTATTGCTCTTTGCAGAACGTGCTTCAATCTCTGTAAGCTGTCACGTATCTCTATATTAACAGCATTCCATTTCATGTAGTGTGTTGTCTTGAAAGTGAAAGGGCTTCATCAATAATCTATAAATTATTGAGTTGTTTAAGTAATTAATTTTCATTCTTCAAAGTGCAGTGCAGAAGTTCTTACATTTACTAGTACTATTAAACTTTACTAATATTCATTCGATGTATTAAAATCAATGCTAAGTGTAAGAGGGATCTGAAAAATGAATTAATTAGAACAGAATTAAAAACTGACTGCCATGTAGTGCAAGAGTAAACACATCATTTGGTACACGTGCTCTTTTACTAAACCTTGCATCCTTGATGTTTCTATTTGATGTATTGTTTTACAAACGATGTCTTGTGTTGACAGGTACACGCGGTGGTGGGTGTACTCAGCGATGACACAGACCCGATGGTCACAGTCATGAAACTGGAGAAGGCGCCACAAGAAACCTATGCTGATATTGGAGGTGAGTCCTCGTGGTAGAAAGTTGGCAAAAATTCAAGAGTCATGACTTGTCGAGGCTGTGGCGCGTTAGGGGTGCCGAGGCTGGTTCAGTGTGGGGTGCCGAGGCCGGTCCAGTATCGATGGCAAGGTCCAAGCAGCAGCGTGTGTTGCTGTGATCAATGCAAGTCTTTAGTACGGTACTGTTGCGTAATGAAAGGCATAAAACTACTCATTGTATGTCTAGTGTGAGTTGCCTGGTGGCTGCGTTTGTCAATGCAGACTAAAGCATTGCCAGATGCTCAGTGATCTTCATGGCCTGTAAAAGCTGAGTGGGATTGGTGGTAAAACAATCAAACAAACCAACATATTTACCAAATTCTATGATTTTGCCCATTTTATTTGTCAGTAAATTTTTGTTCCTTATAAAGAGTCATTTGCTGGATGCATTAAACAGTTGAAATTTACATATCATCTCCAGTCCTCTGTACACACCCAACATGTAGCATTATACTCGTTTTTGTGGCAGGTTTGGACACCCAGATCCAGGAGATCAAGGAGTCCGTAGAGCTGCCCCTGACCCACCCTGAGTACTACGAGGAGATGGGCATCAGGCCCCCTAAAGGCGTTATATTGTATGGCCCCCCTGGCACTGGCAAGACTCTACTCGCCAAAGCTGTCGCTAACCAAACCAGTGCCACCTTCCTCAGGGTCGTCGGCTCTGAGCTCATTCAGAAATATCTGGTTGGTTGAACTCGTCTGCCCAACTCTTTATTGTAATTGGTGCTTATTATATGTACTGCAGCTATTGGATGTTATTGCAGTCACTGCTTTTTTTGTTTACAAAATGCTTCTTTTGTCTAACTCTTTATTGGAATCAGTGCTTGGAAATTAGTACTAATATGTACTGCAGCTGTTGGATATTACTGTAGACATTGCTTTTTGTGTTTACAAATTACTCTGCGTATTATCAGGAAGATTTTATTGAAGATTCCTTTTAACTAGTTTACAAACGAAATACTAGCTGAGTTTGCTAACTGATCTTTGTTTTCCTCTTCAGTTTTTGTAGGAAATTTTTTACACATAATCTACACCAGTAACCAATGCTTGTTAATTTTTGGAACAATGCTAATGGGTTATGAAACGTTGCACAGCCATAGATAGCATATTGATGGCTTAATAAAAAGTCCAGATTGTTTGATAAATAAGGGATTCAGGTTACCTTTGCTTAGGAGAAATGTTCATAGGCTGGGCCAGGACCACGTTTGAGGAAACAAGGTAGGTTCAAACCAGTCTTTCTTGTTGACGGTGTGGTTTTGCTAACAACAGGGCAACGAACCAATAGCAGCACTCATATTGCGTCTGGTAGCACTGCTATCCCCAAATCTGGCTCCACTATTGGTCTAACGACATGATGTTATTGGTGACGTCATAAAGTTTGTTCGAAATGATGCCGTTCTATAGGCTAGCCAAACAAGAGGTGTATTTTCTCCCATAGAAATGACCCTACCTTGTTTCCTCTACCGTGGTCAGGACTTGAGTGCTCTCAAACGTTGTATTGGGATTGTCTCGTGCTAACTTGTATAAATGATGAATATTTCATATGTACACGTGAGAAGTCAGTGTCAAACCCTTCATAATATTCACAGAAAATCCCAACACAAATATGGAGGGACCAAAAAACACAAATCCATGCGGTTCATTTGAGAGCAGTTTTGGCAAATGAATTATGTCTCTAACTTAAAAACGCCATCATGTCGCGGCACGACTGTGGGCCTGGTCGGCCTCGCGTTACGATAGAGGGATTTAAACCTCGACAGTTAGAGTGAAAAGGAAATTAAAGGTAGGAAAATACACCGGGAGAGAATGGACAGAAAAGGTGGAAAGTAAGAACAGTAGGCATTAGCATGTTGCACCACGAGTTAACCTTAGTTTTATCAGTATGGATAATAACGACAAAATTTGAAAGATTTAAATACATTTTGATTCAACGTTGTTGAACACATGAGTTAAATGTGATAATTGGCAACACACACATTCTGACACAAAATGAGAGACGTGCGCTTCGAATCGTAATGAGCGCCAGCAACGATTGCATGTTTTAACGTTACACAAAATTCTTATGGACACTATCAAATGAAAATTTACTCACAATGAACCAGAATCAGACAATACTTAATAGCTGGGCTATCGTACGCACGAAATAAATGGGGATAATACACAAACAATAAAACCCTTGACTCACACAAGGTATCGAAATGTGGAACACCTTGTGCCACGCACGTGAAACTCTCAACATCACAATTAAAAAACAAAATCACTCTGAATAGCGCGCCATTTCACAACACTTTTCAATGTGCTTCTTGTTTCTAACTTGTATTTTTTTAATCACTATATTGAATCCACAATACCACAAAATCACCCTAGCTCTTCTGTGATGCGTCTCTGGGGTTAATCGAACTCCGCTTCCATTTAGGGCTTGAAGAATGTACGTAGGGCTGATCAGGCCTGCCGTCCGCTGGTGCTTCTGACTGGCGGCAATACGTTCACAGCGCTTGAGTGCCGAAGGAGCTTGATTACTGTAGCTTTTGCAGGATTGATGCCGTATGTCTGCAGCTTTCGTGGTTGCGTGGTTTCAAGGGGCATGCTGGAGTTGCCTGTGAGATTGGGACTGGCATGGAAACAAACTGAATGCTTTTGCAATAGTCGTTGCCTCATTTGCACTTGACGATCATCGCCGCGAAGCTGATGTGCTTCGAGCGGGTTTCTGTTGCAAGGCAATACTTCAACAACTGCTGGTTCGACTTAATATTCTTGAAATTTCGATGTTGTTCACCTCACTCAAATGTCGAATTTTTGGTGCTCTTGTGCACTGCACACCGGCGAACGCCGGTGTGCAGTGCACAAGACGTCTCGAAATCTCATTGGCTAGGTGCTCGCTTTCCTCTGCCACACCTTCGACGCGCGGCAGCTCATTGGCTTGGGTGATGCGGCTGTTTGCTTAGGCCAACCCTCGTCTGCCCCACGCTTGTCCGAGGCTCGTTCTCACGCCTACACGTGGCCTAACGGTTGACATTCCAATATCCCCTCGCGTCGCTCTGTTCACGTCATCTAGCCTAACAATGTATTACCTAGCGAAACGAAATAAAATTATATTACCTAGCGAAATATTTCGTTACAATCATTTTTGAGAGTGCAGACACTCAAGTAACAGTGAGTTGTTCCTTGGATTGAACACATTGACTGCGATAGGTTAAACTGAAGTTTAGTATTCAACTTGAATTTAAACTCAATAGTTGTTAGAGAGTTTATAATTACCTAACATTAACTGGGTCCATCAAATTCCATTAATTTTAAAAGATTGTTAAAACTAGACCCATGGATGAGTCGTTTTGCAGCAGGAAAAACATGAGCACGACCCACCGTTGGATCGTTTGGCAGTCAACATGTTAATGAAGATTTGTGCCGCAGGGTGACGGTCCTAAGCTGGTGCGCGAGCTGTTCCGTGTGGCGGAGGAACACGCGCCCTCCATCGTCTTCATTGACGAGATCGACGCTGTGGGCACAAAGCGATACGACAGCAACAGCGGCGGCGAGAGGGAGATTCAGCGCACTATGTTGGAGCTCCTCAACCAGCTCGACGGTTTTGACTCCAGGGGTGACGTTAAGGTCAGATTCTCCTAGGTGACGCTAAGGTCAGATTCTCCTAGGTGACGTTAAGGTCAGATTTTCCTAGGTGACGTTAAGGTCAGATTCTCATGTTGAACCTGGGTAGTGTTGAGCAAAGAGGTTCAAGTTATATTTTTACTCGCTTTTCATATTAGATAACAACTTCAAGATTTAATAACCAAGGTATACCTGGAACTTCAGTGGAAATTTTTCAGTCGTCTGCCTGTTGGTTAAAAGGAAATTTTCGCTTTAGGTAGAAACAGTAAAGTTGGGTTTGCTGATTGCACCTTGATTTGTAGTTTATTATTTTGAGTGATGCGCCTGTGGGTTGAATTTGAATGAGTAACGTGTGACTAGGTCCTAGGATTATAACTGTGTTTTGGGTTTAGAAATTTAATCCAATTTTTACTCCTGGTTAGATTCTTTACATTAGGGGGAAATTTCAATGGCAGCTTATCGTTTAACAGGGTGAAGTCAAGATAAAATTGTCGGATTAGGTCGGAATTTCCATATAGAATTCTCTGGCATTTCGGGGATGTCAAAGTTAAACTTTCAGGTTGTACAAGAATGTCAAGGTGAATCTTTTAGATAGTACAAGATGACCTTAAAGTTTGAGTTCTTGTGTAGGAGGGAGATCATGGTTGTTACTATAATTTGGAAAATTGTCTCCAGACAAGCTGGAAATTAATTGATAATTTGTGTGAGTTAGTAGCTACTCTCAACGGCGTTAGTGTTCTAAAAAATAAACTCGTAGACATGCTAGTACCTACGCCGATATTGTATTGTACTCATAAAAACTTCCCTAAATGCCAGTATTGTTTGAAGCGCTCGTATTTAAGTAGACAGTTCATTCCTAAATTCTGTGGTGTCTGTCTATGTTCAAAGTGTCGTTGTCTTGGAGACTTTCAAGGAGGGATACTGTTCCTTTCTTCCTTTCGTCTTCCTTCCTAACTTGCTGTTGCTACGCGCGGCGTATCTGTGTGGAGACATATCTAGTGCATAGATTCCTCAGTATTTACCGTCCATATTTAATGCTCCCTTCTCTTCGTTCGCTTAAAATTGCCTTTGTTGCGACTAGAAAGTCTTCAACTAATATAACAATGAAAACTAACAATTTCAAAGGCAATCATATCAGTATTTTTCCTATTTTCTTTCATTAGTGTTGAAAAATTTATCTGTTATCAGGTGAAATCAAAATTTGATTAAAAATCAGTATTGGTGCTGGGAATAATGTGAATGTGTGTGAGCACTCCACGCTAAATAATGCGTTCTTCTCTTTAGAACGTCTTAGTTGAGGTTAGGAGGCTTAAACTAACATCTAATCTAGTTGAATGTGTGTGAGCACTTCATATTAAATGGTGCCTTCCTCCTTCCTCTCTTTGGAACGTCTTAGATGCGGTTAGGGGGGCTTAAAGTAACATCTAATCCAACTGTGTGTGCAGGTGATCATGGCGACGAACAGGATAGAGACGCTAGACCCTGCGTTGATCAGGCCAGGGCGTATCGACAGGAAGATAGAGTTCCCCCTGCCTGATGAGAAGACCAAGAGGCGGATCTTCAACATCCACACCAACAAAATGACACTCAGCGACGATGTCCATCTGGATGAGCTTATTTTGGCTAAAGATGATCTCAGCGGGGCTGATATCAAGGTGAGTCGACCTGCCTTTGTGAGCCCTGTTCACCTCTTGTGTCGTGAACGGGTCTTTGTGTAAATTGAACCCCAAATCCTGCTGTAACGAAGCAGGGAACACTGGGTCGTTGTTACAGCAATTGTGCCATTGTGCGAGTTGCTATGGTCGTAAACTTTGTTCCTCGTTTTTAGGAAAGCTCGGAACACTTGGGCTGCCAAGTTTTGTTGACGTAAGTGGTGTCTGAATGAGCTTAGAGTTTCTTTATGGGGTACCGTTTTTAGAGTTGTAAATTCTATCTAATTAATTTACGTAAAAGGCCGATTAGCTTTAAGTACGTAACCCCTTAACTTTTGAAATTGTATTTAATTTTATTACTGTTATAATCACTGTGATTAGACTGGCACGAGCATCTGGTTGGTACCGACATCACAATGAGAAAAGAACTGCCACTTGGCAGTAAATTAAAAAAAAAATTGGAGTACAAATTTCGCTAGAAAAACCTCTCAGGGAGATGTAGCTCATGGATCTTCGGGAATTAGCGCTCCCAGAGGGAATATATGAGGTCCTAAGCTGAAAGTTAGGTAGGCATTCCTTCTCTTGATCTCTTGAAGTTGAAAAAGTCTTCAGTTTTTTAAGTGTTTTTGTTGGTGTTGCCCCTTTTTCAGCGCCCATTACTTCCTTCTTCAACTTCTCTCTAATTTGTGAAACTCTTTTCAATTTTGTGATCTTTGAAAGGTACAATAATATTTTACCGCTGTTTTTAGAAAAGAAGCTGGCCTGGTAGAGCCAAGCTCCCTTACCACCACCTTCATACACGTAGCTTGAGCTGATGACTAAGTTGGACACGATGCTATGTTTCAATAACTGCACGCTGACTAATAATGGAAAATGAGATAAGCTTGCTTCTGTGAATTCGGCGCGGTGTGTCCTATGTACATACAAATGTAGTCTAAGCTCTAGTAACCTTTGTACTACTCCTACTTGATGGCTGAACATCTTTGTACTACTCCTACTTGATGACAAGACACCTTTGTACTACTACTTGATGACAAGACACCTTTGTACTACTCCTTGATGACAAGACACCTTTGTACTACTCCTTGATGACAAGATATCTTTGTACTACTACTTGATGACAAGACACCTTTGTACTACTCCTTGATGACAAGATATCTTTGTACTACTCCTTGATGACAAGACACCTTTGTACTACTCCTTGATGACAAGACACCTTTGTACTACTCCTTGATGACAAGACACCTTTGTACTACTCCTTGATGACAAGACCTGCTCATGTCTGGATGTTGCAGGCGATCTGCACGGAGGCAGGCCTGATGGCGCTCAGGGAGCGACGCATGAAGATCACCAACGAGGACTTCAAGAAGAGCAAGGAGAACGTGCTCTACCGCAAGAAGGAGGGCACTCCCGAAGGACTCTATCTCTAAATTCTTCCTTATGAATCTTGAGGCGATGTTTTCTATTTATGGTATAGATTTGCTGGTAAATTCTTCCTTATGAATCTTGAGGCAATGTTTTCTATTTATGGAATAGATTTGCTGGTAAATTCTTCCTTATGAATCTTGATGCAATGTTTTCTCTATTTATGGTATAGATTTGCTGGTAAATTCTTCCTTATAAATTTTGGAATAATGCTACTTATTGGATTGATTTGATGCTAAGTTCTTCCATCTAAATCTTGAAGCATTGCTTTCCATTCATAATATAGTTTTGCTGGATTCAGTTCTCAGGTGAACAACGAGTTAAATATGGACTTTCCAGGAAGTGAAATTTTCAATAGTTTGTTTCTTGAAGTCATCCGCTGTTGGTGCATTTTTCACACCTAGTGAAATGAACCACATGCCCTTCTGAAACTACCATAGAAATACTTGAATTATTTAACAGTTCATACTCGAAAAAAATTATTGAATCTTTACTGTTAATTACAACTGCTACCTGGTGTCAAGATTTTTCTTTGGTTTTTAAAACGCCAAATTGTGTTTTTTGTTTCTCAAATTTGCCCTTATTTCGAGAACGTTATTTGCTTCTTAAATAAATTTTATGGGAAAGATTTACTTGAAGTGTTACGTACAAAATTACCAACTCTCTTTTTGATAAATTTGTCTATTTTAGGAGTCTATTTCTATTTTTATGAGTGTTGTAGAACGTATTTAAGTTCATCTGACCCTCTGTAAGCTTCTTAATACACCTAGAATTTGCCCTACGTTCATTTTCCTACTCTACCTAGTGCGTCATTACGAGAGACTTGTTAACAATTTGACTGCGACGTGAGCCACCGGTGGTACACGTAGGGAATTTTCATAATGTTGACTAACCAGTAGTCAATCTCAATTTTCATAAATACTTAAATACTGTTTTTATCAAAATAAAACTTCAAGTATAATGTCAGGCCTCACTTGGGGATGCTAATGATTCTCGTGAAGTATTTAATGGCAAGTAGGTAGGAACTGGTCAAATAAAGTGTGTGGTAGATTTAATGTTGTGTAAACGAATTGCATCGGAAAATTAGGTAAAAACTCGCTTGAAGAACTTGTATGTGAAGCTCATGCGCAGGAAGGAGAGGTGTCGAACCCCAGTACAGATCGCGTCTATCACTGTCAGCACACTGACCCATACACGTGACTGTGAGACCAACCATGTTTAAAAATGAAACTCAGATAAACTCCTTTTAACCCTTTAATTAAGGGCATTTCGGTCTACTTTTGAAAAAAAAACTCAATACGTCGTAGTTCTTGTCAAATTTGTTCCCTAGTGTGTTCACAGCCGAGTGGCAGCTCCTTCCTCATTCTAATGTCGGTCACTACCTGATGCCAGAGTAAGTCTAATGATGGTGGTTATAATAACGGTTATGTGAGTGGAAAAATGCTGACGTTAACGGGTTCAACATTCATCTGCTACTTGGGGGTAGAAGCTAATTAAAAACGTTTCGGTCTTAGGCCTTCGTCAATGTTAATATTCTCCGTAACATAAATGAATGCAAGTATTAAAGTTCATTATTTTCATAAGCATACTAGTAAACAAAATACACTCGGGTATAGAATACGGTCACCGATTCAGTGCACGGGTTACTGTGTTTTACATATATCGCTCAGTTTTTTTAGGTTTTCATGTGAAGATGGTTGACTTCAATTTCTAAGGATTTTTCTTACTCGGAATCCTAATGCTGATGTAATTGGTATCATGCAGAATTATCATATTAAGGTTTACCGTAGCTCCTCTTCCTACTTCATAGTTATCAATAGTGTTCTGGCAATATTTTGAGCGTTGCATTCAGTTTTTTCTTGAGTTACGCGATGCTTGGAGTAAATGGTTTCAAGTTGTATATTAGATTTTATTTCTGCGCCGGAAACCATACGTTCAACAGACGAGATGGAATCTCGGCTTGGACGAGATGGAATAAGTGTCCTTGGACAAAATCAAATAATTCTTTCGTCATCCGTTATCTGATGGTAAAAAAAAGAAATAGGTATCACACGGTGCCTGTCGTTGGTCGCAGGAACGATTTGACGATCATTTCAAACGGGAATATTCTTGTGCATGCGGCATGGGAGTTTTCCTGCTTGTTTGTTGCATCGTGAACATAGCTTTTTTAGGACTGTCTTGTTTCTTTGGAAATTGTAACTCGAATTACACATTGAAGAAAAAACTGAGAAAAAGGTTGTACTGAAAATTTGGAATACGTAGAGTTTCAAGATAACATTAAACTTAACGGGCTTAATTGGGTTCCACAGTTGATTTTGGACAATGTTCATGAAGAAAATATTGATGATAATTCAGTACCAACATCTTTTATGAGATATCAGTTCAAGCATTTTCACTCATTTATTTGTACCAATACATCACTGAATACTCACGTACTGTGTATTACAGCTCTAGTTTCGCTTTTTTTTGTCACCCGTTACTCCGTAGATGAGCAAAACATGCGAGAATTGTTGAAGAAATTTATTCATCACAAGGTAATATACATGCATGAGCTTAAATCTTCTTGCCAGGAAAGAAAATTATCGAAATCTTCATATTTATACAGACAATAATGTAAAGTAGGCGGGTAAGCGAAACCTCTGTTTGATTAAATTAACAGTTTTTTCTTGAGTTGAGTTGAGTTCGTGCTCGCTGTGGTACAGTGGTTGAGGGATCGGCCTTGTATGTTGGAGACGAAGGTTCGTATCCCGGCAAAGGCGCGGCGATTTTTTCCGTTGGGTATAAGGGAGAGCTCAAGCACAATACCCCACTCAACCCAGGTGTCGGAAATGGGTACCAGCTTCACGGAGGAACCGTCATGGTGTCCTATATATAGTGTTAGTCATAAGACATTTGAAAGACCAATGCTTAAGATCATATGTATCAGGCTTGATTGGAAATAAAGCATCCTAAGATGCCGATGTTTGTTAACGTGATGACTTGAAAACGTTTCCAAAAAGTGTAAACAATTTTTTTATATTTAGGGACATGTTTATCATATAACGAAAATTAAAATTACAGTGTTCAATTTCCCAGGAAACTTTTAATTAGGTTCACTAATATAACTCTATATGAACTTTTAATGACCGCTCAATGACATCGGTAAAATGGTGTTCATCAAAAGTTATTGAACAGATTAAAATCAGCTAAGCCACTTATGCATTTTATAAATAAGTAATGAAGCCTTCAAATGATGTTTTTAAAAGATACCTTATTCCAATCAAGTTGATGTAATACATCTCATGCATTAATATTTCAAAAGCCTCGTTATTAGTTTGAGAATTCAAATGGCTGATACTGCAGTTCGAGCTAGCTCCTATCCCACCCACCAGGATCCAATAGAGAATTCTAGCAAATTCTTTTCCCACCCGGAAAAACACTAAGAGCTACTAAAGAGAGATATCAAATATCGAACTGACAAATTTCCAAATCAAGTGTCAGCTTTGTTAACCCTTAGGTTCCGGTGTAACAGGAGTCTTATACTGTTGTTTACATATTTTACTTGAGCGTTTGACTTCAGTATAACTTCTCTTCATCTGCTTTAAACAGAAATAGTATGCTCAAAATCGGAAGCGTTTGCATCTCAATATAAAAAAAATACATGCATATGCATATTGTATTAAATATAAGAGGCTGTTTTACATGCTCGTATGCAGCCATTTAATAGATTTTATAGATGAATCAGATATCTACCTAACAGTTCATTCATGCATGTAATATTAACCATTGGGTTAAGAAAGTTATAGACCATAAGTTTTTTTGCCGTTAAAAGAAATTTTTCTAATGAGCGTTTGTTAAATTCAAATTATTTCAGAAAAATTTTACCGTAAAGAAACATCATAACTTCCCCCAGCTCTGATTCAGGCTTTACAACATGTGATTAAGATGTGACACACCATGTGACAATAACAAAACTTAAATTGCCAACACGGATGGGAAGTTCTTCTAAAGATATCTACCTAACAGTTTATTCATGCATGTAATATTAACCATTGGGGTTAGAAAGCTATAGACGATGAGTTTCTTTGCCGTTAAAATAAATTTCTCTAATGAGCGTTTGTTAAATTCAAATTATTTCAGAAAAATTACACCGTTAAGAAACATCATAACTTCCCCCAGCTCTGATTCAGGTTTTACAACATGTGTTTAAGATGTGACACACCATGTGACAACAACAAAACTTCAATTGCCAACATTGATGGGAAGTTCTTCTAAAGAGTTATAATAGTTTGAATTATTAACAATTATACTTTGATATAAATATCAATATTAAATGCAATAATTTCTTTGGAAAAATAGCTAATTTTTAATATTATATTTTTTACAACATTTAGCTCAAGAAAATGTGCAAATAAAAATAATTAAAAGGTTTGTAAACTATGTACGCAAGAGTCTTAGGCTTATTAATGAGCTTAAAAAGATGATGATAAAAAATTATGGTATTTCATAGTACGTGGCGCAACATCTGTGATATTTCCCATGAAATAAAATTATTGCACCGAATGTTTTAACAGGGAACCATGTGATCAGCGCCCTCTGGCGAGCCCTATATTAGTCAGTACAGCTCAACGTCACTGCTAAAGCAACGGGTCTTTACGCGCTGACGGTGTGAGACTGAGCATCGTTATTAAATAATCTGCTGCCAAGTTGTTACAACCGACATCATGGTACGATATTTGTGTTATGTTCTTATTGTACGTGTTAGTATAAGTTTTCAACAAATTTATTCGTGCAGTTTTTCAACAGGCGTGCTGTGGCTTGCATGGAATGTCGAAAAGAATAGAAAGCATGTGGGGGAAATGACGTAATAGTGTGCGGTAGTTGCCGCCCGGAAATTTTATCGGAGAAGTCTTTCGTATATAAAACAACTCAATTTTTTTTGGTTCATATTCTTAGTTTTCAGAGAAATGTTTTGGTGATTATATAAAACAAACAGCGTTCAATTTACGAAAGTATGCAACCATGCGCGTTCCGCGTGCGGGCTTAGTGTCATGGCGGCGACGGTTGCTGGTCGTCTACATTTCCTTTCGATTGTTTCCGGTTGACTCCGTGTTATGTTCAAATTTTCGTTAAACAATGGTAAATATTAAAATATTTTCTGCTTCATTATGAATAATTGAATGTACAAATTAATGCGGTAATTTTATGTTAAACTTATTTCCTTTCGAGCGCCGTGGTATTTTTGCTTCGTCATTTTGAACTAAATTTCAACTGTTATTTTGGTTACTTCAGTAATTATTGCAAAATACGAGTCTGAACTGTTATTGCTGTACTAGGTTTATTTTGTATTAATCATTAGCTAGTGCAGCGCGTCGCTACGTATATTGATGGAACAACGGGTATTTATGAGAGTGATCTGGAAAATTCCACAGCTTAATTTATCTCTGTTCTAGCTTCATTCAATTAACTTATAATATTGAGTATTCCCTCTAATTGGAAATATTAGACCTGTTATTAACACATTTAAGTGCGACGTTACCCACCGGTGGTCATTGAATGGATTTTTCAAAGTACCGCTGACCGACCATCAGTCACTGGCTCAATTTTTCATAAATGCTAAATGATAGCATGGTCCAGTTAATTATTACGATTTTCAAAATTTCTTTCTACAACTGACTCAAAATTTGAGTTCAACATAGAAATTTAGTTTAATCCGCCGCACTTAACGTGTTAAATCCTGTATTTTTTTTTGAAAAAAATTAAAATAGGAAATATCCCATTAAATTGGTAAAATACTGGGATTGAACTAAAAGTCAAACATTTTGGAAAAAATTCACTACTAGCGGCAAGAAAGTTGTTTTAAAGCACACTTGGTAAATTTTTGTACCTTTATAGTGTTGAGTACAAGTGTATAGTTAGGTAGTTGACCTCAAAGATTTTTGTTGATAATTTTTCAATTATTAGGATTAAATTACTTCTTGTGTTCAACTCAAGTTATTAATAGAAGGTGGTTTGCTTGATTTATTTTGGTCAATATTGAATTTAGGCCTTTCACGGAAATTAGAAATTCCGTTCCAAAGAATCACTAAAGGAACACATTTAAAAACGTTTTACACATATGACATTCTGCTCGCTGATGCGTTATTTTTGAGTTTTTCAACTTTGAAGTTATAAGAACGTCGTATATAAAAGTGAAGGAGCGGACATGTAAATATGCTGTAATATGGTATTAACATAACAATGGGTGAGGTTAGGGTAGGTTATGGTAGGTTAGTTAAATAAACTAACCTAAAATAACATAAATC